>OMOT01043938.1:0-11808 GCA_900312575.1 Acanthochaenus luetkenii
AGGGTTAGACTAGCTGGAGTAAGCAGGGTTAGACTAGCTGGTGTAAACAGGGTTAGACTAGCTGGTGTAAGCAGGGTTAGACTAGCAGGAGTGAGCCGGGTTAGACTAGCTGGTGTAAGCAGGGATAGACTAGCTGGAGTAAGCAGGGTTAGACTAGCTGGAGGAGTAAGCAGGGTTAGACTAGCTGGTGTAAACAGGGTTAGACTTAATGGAGTAAGTAGTGTTAGACTAGCTGGAGGAGTAAGCAGGGTTAGACTAGCTGGTGTAAACAGGGTTAGACTTAATGGAGTAAGCAGAGTTAGACTAGCTGGAGTAAGCAGGGTTAGACTAGCTGGAGTAAGCAGGGTTAGACTAGCTAGTGTAAGCAGGGGTAGACTAGCTGGAGTAAGCAGGGATAGACTAGCAGGGTTAGACTAGCTAGTGTAAGCAGGGTTAGACTAGCAGGGACAGACTAGCTAGTGTAAGCAGGGTTAGACTATCAGGAGTAAGCAGGGTTAGACTAGTAGGATTAAGCAGGGTTAGACTATCAGGAGTAAGCAGGGTTAGACTATGTTACGGAAATTCTCTGTGTAACATTAGAATCATCAAAACTACAAAAAAATTCACATTAGGGGTTTGAACAAAGTAGGTTGCCCACTTTGTGTGTGTGTGTGTGTGTGTGTGCGTGTATGTGTGTGTGCGTGTGTGTTAGCGCGCGTGCGCTGGATACAAGCTGGCGTCTATGGGAACGAGGTTGCGAGGACATGCTCGTGCACCGTGTTCATTCATGTATATACATTCCGCGAACGCGCTTTCCTTATCCTGGGAGATTACGTCATCGTACTAGCCAGGGCGCTGGGGATAAGCCCCGCCTATCAGCCCACAGTGGGCTGTGCTTTGTTATACCAGTTTATGTAGGGATTCCTTATACTGACTGCACGTTACCTTGGCTACAACAGTTTCCCCATATAAAGTAAAATATATATAGTATCCTATAATACATTTGAGAAGGTCCCTGTGGGAATATTATAGTGATACCATAAGAGATCACTATTGAGTACAACATAAATACAGTAATATAATAGGAATATTATAAGGATTTTTCATCAAGGTAGTATTAAAGAAAGAGGACTAAAGACAGGAAGGGACATGGCTCGCCTTTGCGGTCCGTTATTTCGGCGTTGCGGGGGCGGACCAGTACAGGCGCGCACCGCACGAGGCGCGTATCAGTGCCCGCGCGTCAGGGAATAACCTCCGCACACTGTTTTTTAGCAGCTCTTTCACTATTCGACCATCGGTTTGAATAGGTGATAAAAGGAGAACTGTGGCTGTTGCATACGCGTCGCTATGGCCGCGCTATCTGGAGGAGAGATGTGCGTCAAATACCTGATGTTTGCCTTCAACCTGGTGTTCTGGGTGAGTTTAAAGAGGCGATCGGCTATGGTGAAGTTATCATTCTCATAGAAAAACCATACATACATCCTGTATTCTCTGTGTGTGCGTGTTTGCGTGCGTGCGTGCGTGCGCCTATGCGCATTCACGCGTGAGCAGGCCACTGGTGAATGGAGTAGTCTGTCCCAGGTGCGGACAGACAACCTTACTACACCGCTCTCTCGATTTATCACGGAGACCCGACGATCGATCGGATCACATTGTTGGAATGGTTTTGCTCTCTGAACGTGTCCCAGTGCGCGTGCGGAGACCGACCCACCGGGCGGGCAGAATAATCCCCAGTGGCCGAGTGACCCAGTTCCACCGCCTCACTGGAGTTTGAGCGCACGGCATGTTAATAATTGACTTAGGGGAGGGAGACGATTTGTTTTGTTTTTATCTGTCTGATGTACTAATTTTAGACCTCTGCTCCGTCACGTGACGTAACGAGTTGCGCATGTCAGTGACTGGGAGCCAGCCACTATGAATCCTGGATATCCCATGTAGGCTATGTCCTATTGGGTCTGCAGGGTGTGTCTTACCGCGTGATCAGTGTTATGTGTGTTTGTGTGTGTGTGTGTGTGTGTGT
Organism: Acanthochaenus luetkenii; assembly: GCA_900312575.1. Classification (NCBI taxonomy): domain Eukaryota; kingdom Metazoa; phylum Chordata; class Actinopteri; order Beryciformes; family Stephanoberycidae; genus Acanthochaenus; species Acanthochaenus luetkenii. The sequence goes on from OMOT01043938.1 coordinate 2,000, forward strand.
GTGTGTGTGTGTGTGTGCGTGCGTGTGTGTGTGTGGTTTCAGATGAGTCTTCCAGCCTTTATGGATGTCTCTAATTTCTGCAGCTATAGATAAGGGGGGTCGTCAGAATCAGATTTTTTTTTAATGGTATAGTTTTATTAGTGTAGTTGCTCATATAGACACATCTAAGATTAAATAAATACATATATAATTCAGGAATACAAATATATTTAAAAAGGAATAAAATGTACAAAATGTTTCAACAATGTATGTTGATATATGAGTCTGTAGTAGAGCAAGAATGTAATGAAGTATAAAAGATCTCAACATATGTCAACATATGTATATCCAGAGTAGTGTAAGAATATAAATGTAAAATAATAAATAAAGAGTGTGTATATGTGTGGTTCTGTGTCCCTGCATCATCAGAACACAGTTCACACACCAGCCTGATTAGATTCAGCAGGTTAAGTGAAGTGTGCATGGTCACACACACACGTCTAACTCACTGCTAGCTCACTAGCCAGCCACTCAGGCCCCACTCACCAAGCTCCCAACCCCCAATCATCAATTCAGACACCAGTACAGAAAACATGCTGCAAGGCACTTAGTTAATGATCAGTCACGCTGTAAGTCAGCGTGCCTCAACAGAGTCCTCTGTGCTGCTACTTGCCCGGTCTTACCACACCGTACGCCCAAACATCCTGCAAGCACTGTTCTGGGATACGTACAAGCATGAACAGAGAAAACCCCAGACAGACAGGCAGGAATGAATAGGTCTGCCACACACACAATGGAAGTCATCAATTTGACTCATTTAGCCCTTGCCACGCCCCGTCCCTACCTGTATGATCAGGTGACTGTATAAAGGCGTGGCGTTGTAAAAGCTTTCTTTTTCTACCACTCTGTTTCTGAAGTAGTTTTTTTTTTTTTTTCACTGACACCATTTTGCTTTCATTTCCTGGAGAGGAGAGACGTGTGTTACTGAACGCTCATAGTGGTGCAGTGTGAACTGAATCAGCATGGCTTTGGATGGGGGAATCAAGTGTGTGAAGTATCTCATGTTTACATTCAACTTTTTCTTCTGGGTAGGTGTACTTTACTTCTTATTGTTTGTGTGTGTGTGCGTGCGCACGCATGCGTGTGTGTGTGTACGAGAGAGAAGGACCATTACTGTGGACAAAGAAGAGCCTACTTCCTCAATTAGTGCTGATTTGTACCTGTGGTTTTTGATCAACACATTGGAACATGTGCGGCTAAGTTAATAATTAATTGACCTGTCTGAGTGCTGACTGGCTAGTGAGTGTGCACATGTGTATGCACATTGCACAATATAAAATCATGCGCAAACATTCATTTGTGTGGAGGACAGATTCATACTCCATTTTATTGATACGTTATACCATATGTTGAAACAAGAAGCTGGATGTATGTGTGTATTACCCGGTGTTGCACAATATAAGACCACGCACTTACATATGTATAAGTCGATTATTATTCAATTTTTTAAGTGTGAAGTCTAATCATTTAGAGCCTTAAGGACATGTGATGCAGAATAAGGGAACGTGTATGAACATACATAAACAGAGCAAGCTTGCGTTCTTTTCCCTCTTCCCTCCATCTTCTCTGATTGTGAAACTAGTCTTGTTTGTTACATCATAAATAGCACACTCACAGGCATACAATCATGTTTACACACCTACACACACACAAAGACACACATACACTCACATGTACACATACACACAAGTACACACACATTTCCTCATACCCTGCTCCCCCTTGCAGTGTATGTTAAACCACTTGATTGGTCAAATCAGTGTGGCTACGGCAGTTGAGTGTGATTTAGTTTGCGTTTGCTAATGAACTATGCAGATATGCTTTACTTGTGGTTAAGAACTTACCCTGTGATAACGGAAGTTGTTTCCATGGTAGCAGGGGTTGCGCAAGGTACAGGTTTGTCGTTGCAAATGAATATTAACAGAAATGGTATAATTTCTACTTTAAAATCAGTGAGTGCATGTATGTGAGGATATAATCTATATATGTGTGTGTGTTTTTGTGTATCAGCTTGCAGGCACGGCTGTCTTGGCTATAGGCCTGTGGCTAAGATTCGACCCGAAGACCAAAGGCCTGTTTGAAGGAGCAGACTCTCCGTATGTCTTTTACACTGGTATGGTGCTCTCAGCCTTGATGTCTTGAAAATTATTTAGAACAATAATTATTCATCATTTATTTGTGTTCAATTTACTTTAACAAAATGCTACTGACATACTAAGTCTCAGCAAGGATTTTGGTTCATGTGGGCTCAAGTTTGTGCAAAACCCCAAATATGCTTGCATATATCTGTGACGCACGACTGCGTTTGTGTGTGTGTGTGTAGGCGTATATATCCTGATAGGAGCTGGAGCACTGATGATGGTGGTGGGTTTTCTGGGATGTTGTGGAGCCATCCAGGAGTCTCCCTGTATGCTGGGACTGGTTAGTACAACTATTCTTCATCCTACTGTTTCCTCTCACTCTACTCACTGACTTAACCAACAAAATCATTATATTTTGAACACCTTCAAATGTATAGTTTAATTCTCTCTGAGGCTATTAATGTCAAGTTTGCCAGTGCTGTCACTCAGCAGCAGCTAAGCCTTGGATTTAGGCTGATATTAATCCCCTTTTCAAGTGCGGATTGTGGACTGACCTTGGCTGAGAAAGAAATATGAGATGTCTCTTTTCATCAGTGTTTACTCAACAGTCACAGGACCAGAGTGTCTCCCTCCCTCCCTCTCTCCTTCCCTGGCTCTAATCTTCTTGAACTAAATCTCTCGGGAGGAGGAGCCTATAAACTGCACCAGTCAAATGACCTAACTTGCTCATGCACGCACACATGCACACAAGACATGCACGCAAGCATGCACGCGCGCACACACACACACACACAAACGTCCTTCGTTTATTTTGGTTTTGTCTATCCCTTGTGCAGTTCTTCTTCTTCCTGCTCATCATATTTGCCCTTGAAGTCACAGCTGGAATCTGGGGATTCTCCAACCAAAGCAAGGTAACTTAGATAATAATAATAATTTTATTTATGTAGTACTTTTCAACAAAGTTACAAAGTGTCAAAAGCACAGGGTAGCAAAACAATTATAAAAACCAATTAGGAGCAGAATAAAAGCAGAGCCAAAACAGAAAGAAAAATAATAATAATTTAAAAAAACACCAATAAAAAACAATACAAAAAACAACAACAGGTGAGTGATAAACAATTATAAAAACGTTTTGGGTAGGGATTTAAAAGACAAGTTGCCTTCATCTGCTTCACTGTGTGATATTCAAATGTTTTCCCTGCTCTGTGTTGTGCTGCAGGTAGTGAATGACATCACCACATTCTACATAGAGACATACAACAACTACAAGACCACAGGAGACGATCGTCTCCGCGAGACACTGAGGGTGATTCAAACCGGGGTGAGCCATCTTTGATCGGAGCTAGACTGAGTCAGACTGCTGTGACTCCACGTTGACCCAAACTTAACTCTGATCAACATAATGTAAAGCTAATCCATTCCAATAGGAAGTAGCTTATTGGTGGCTGACAATGCAGACTGGAGTTTTTTCTCTCGCTGTGAGGCGATGACAGTGAAACATTTGCTCAAAGTCAGTTCACCACACGCTTATTTAAATTGTCCATATTAAGTCAATGTGTTTTTCCTGCTGGCCAGGATGTCTAGCAATTGCAGAATCAATGATTTCGACTTCAAACACTGTCATTTTGTAGAAAATTAGAGCTCATTTTTTCCCTTCTCTTTACAATTGTTCTCTAACAGTGTGTGTGTGTGTGTGTGTGTGTTTACAGCTGAACTGCTGTGGTCTGACCGGTACTGTAGCAGACTCTGCCAGAGACACCTGTCCCCCACGAGAGTTGCTTGAGGAGCTCATTACTAAGGTACAATTACCTTGCATGTGTGTTAAGAAAGGATGCTGTCACACTTGTGTCACACGAGTTTATCAGTCCTCCCTTTTGCCGACTAATTCCCTCAGCCTCCTTGCAGTGTTACTATGGTAACAATGGTTTATCGAAGCCTGTGAAAAACGGCATGCTCATAGGTAGTCTCTTGTGCGTGCCATAACACATGTTCAGCGTGGGTTTGGAGAGAGAAAGAATAAAAGGAATCGTGGCTTGTGCGTTACAGAGCTGTCCTGATGCCATCGATGAGGTGTTTGACTCCAAGCTACACATCATAGGAGGAGTGGGCGTCACCATCGGGGTTGTTATGGTAAATTGTAACTCACAGAATGTCGACGTGTCTGCTCAGTAAGATGGACAGAGAGAGGCCGACATGAACTCACAACCAAAGACTACAGTCTCTCTCTCACTCCCTCTCTTTCAGGTGTTTGGGATGATCTTCAGCATGCTCCTGTGCTGCGCCATCAGGAAGTCCCGGGAGGTGGTGTGATGACGCCTCCCCAACATCACACCCCCAAGTCCTTTTTTATGTTGCATGATGTCATTCTCAGAGTCACATGACTCTCCACTGCCAATAGAAACACCGCTCCTTCAGGAGGGATAAGATAAGCTAGGCTTGGTACAGATATTCCTGATCGTTACATCATGCAGATCTGCTGAGTCACGTGATGGATGATTTATACATCATGTATAACTATACCGCCCGAGGCTCAGGTCAACCTTCCTGGACTAGATAGATGCAAAGAATGGGTGCCATCTGTGCTTCAATGGAAATGTAGTACAGAAATGTGTAATTTGTTTGTGAACTGCTAATTATCGCAACAAAAGATAATAGTATTGTATTTTATGCATATTTCTATAGATATCACTGCGGGTCACCCTCTGGCAAGAAGAGTCATGGTCCAGGCCCAAATAAAAGGCAACTACCACCACTTCAGCACGATGCAGCAAACAGCCAATGAAATTCTATCATTCCTTCTCGAATAACATTGAAATCAAACCATGGTGACTAGTAGCCAATGAAATGTCAGGCTGTGAACTGTGGCGAGTGTGGTTTTTACCAGCTTGGCATTAGAGTAGCATCTTGGTTCCTTCAGCGTAGTAACACTTCTTCATTTGTTCCTCTCCTCTTTCTTTCTCCGTCTCCCTGTGTGCCCAAGCTGAAAACGCCTTCAAGTGTCCGACTCATTATTTGTACATGTATTTTTGTTAATTTGCAAAAGATCTCTAAACGCAGGTGATTGATTGTACGTGGTACATGCAGTTTGTTTAAAGCATCGTTAAATCTGGTAGAGGTTTGCTTTGTGTAGTTACCTCGCCATGATGTAACTCCAAATATTGGCAAGATTGTTGACTAAAACGTGATAATCCAAGAATGTGTTTACTTCTCTCCCTATAGACATGGTACGGCGATAACAGGTCTCAAAGTCACACTTTTAGCACACAAACGAACGTGAACAAAGTGTGACATTGAGACCTGTTTCGGCAACTACACAACCCAAACCTCTACCAAACTTGAATGATGCTTTAATGATGTCATGTATTTTATAATATTCTTTTCACCTCGCAGAGTTTGGGTTGATTTACTGTGTACCGTATGCGCTTGTTGCACAGAAAGAAAGATGTAATGAAGAAAGCCAAATAAACCAACTCAGTCAGCTCTGATATAACCTCTGCATTTGTTTACGCGGTCAGTGCTCTGGGTATATTCTAAAATGGCACGCAGCCACTTCTGTCCACACGGTGCAAAAGAGTCAAATGGAGTGTAATATTTCACAAGGCCTATCCTGTGTAATGTTTATCAACTAGGACATACAGGACAATGTAAGGGTTACAAGGGTGAGGGTGCCTGGGTACGACCGAAAACAACTACCGGGTTATTTCCATGCACAGTGGAAAATGTGTTTTAGAGTCTAGTTAGTGTTTAACTCAAATGACTCACAACTTCCCCTGAAGAAAGGTTCAGCATGGAGCTCGGTGATTGGCGGAATGTTCCTGTGATCAGAGTAACGGTCGCGGGGGTTGAAAGCAGGAAGTGAACTCTGATTGGGGTGTCGACAGATGGGTGTTGCCCTTTCTCACTCCCCGCCCCCATAATAGAGATAACATTGATTATAGAAAGAGTGTGTATATATGTGAGACAGTGTTGTTGTGTGTGTGTGTGCCATTTATGTAACAGTGTACTGGCCAAAGGAACGGGGCAGGAAAGCTGAGATAAGAGAGAGGAATGTTGATAAAAAGGAACGGCGATGAGAACTCAAGAGACAAGCCAACATAAACACTTAACACTCTCACACAACTTCTCATTAGCACACAATAGATCACAGAATGGGGGACGGCAAACGTACTTGATAACAAACGCACGTTCTGTCCTTGACAAAGATTAACACTGAGTCATTTGATGTTTTCTCTCACATTGTTATTGCCAAACGTAGCCTTGATTCAGGACAAGGTGGTACAGTACCAACTGAACATTGTATAGGCCTATAAACTGCACTATAAACACAGCCCTGCCATGAAATGTTATTTACTATCTCTCTGTGGGAGTACAAAACAGGTATATCACAAACAAATACATTACAAGTAATATTGCGTCTGCAGATACAATGCCATCTCAGTCCTCATCCTGCTCCTCTGTGTCCTCCAGGGAACTGTCTGAGAGTCTGCGACGCTGTGTGTGTAACGGCGTGTGTGTGTACAGCACAGCGTCCGCCCGCAGCAGATTTCTGACACACTGCAGCACGGCCAGAATCAGTTGGTATTTACAGGAGACAGATTCAAGGCCCGAGTCCGACATAGAAACATCTGACGCTACGTCAACCTTTGTAGAACAATTCACGCTTGGCTCACCGTCCTCCAGAGGGCCATCACTTTTACGATGGTGCTCATGTTTGTATATGGGGCTGAAAGGGCGGCTATCGTTTCGCATATAACTCAGGACCAGGGTTTGAGTCTGCAGGAAACGCCGAGGACTGTGGGAGTATATGTGTCGGGGCACGCTCAGCAGCGCATTTGCCAACAGCCGGCACAGAGCAGGGACACCCGTATCTGTGTGGGACGGGGAGTGTAGATCGGAGATTGAGCGAGTGCAGCCATGCTGTAGGAGGGCGCGGTGTAGCAGAAACTCAAATGTCCCACCAACAGGTATGACACAACTCGTCTCCAACACACACCTCTGGGAGGGAGGTTCATTGATGAGGGTGCACGTGGGTTTGTCTGCGTGTTTTTCCGCGTGCAAGGATCTGCTTTTGTGTGAGTGGGAGGTTCCCGTCACTGCTGTAGTTGCAGTCGTATGCATGGGCTCCCAAGTCGTACGCAGCATGCGCAGAGCATCTCGAAACGCACACGCACACTGGTCTGTCTGCCCTTCCCCCGGGCCACAGATCACCAGACTGTAGGGTTTGACCGCAGCCCTTTCCTCAGACTCACAGAAAGCCACCTGGACATACCTGAGAAGAGAAACGTTCAATAATGATTTACATGAATTAAACATCCACAATCAAAGCCCTGTGATGTGTGTGCACATGCGTGTGCATGTGTATGAATGTGAAAAAGAGAGTATTTTCAAACCTATGGGCTCCAAGCAGTATTGGTCGGCAAAAGGTCAGTGTAGCGACATGCTCCTGTCCAATCAGCCAGCAGTCTGAGACGGGCGCAGCCCCACTTTGCTGAGCGAAGAGAGACAGCTCGTCTTCACTGACACACTCCACCACACACATCTCGGCCAGTCCGGCTAAGGCCAGAACGGCCTCAGACTGTTTCACTGCAGAGAGGAGCAGAGAGACACCCAAACTCTGCAAGGTTGCAATAACACACTCTAGCGACCTCTCCGTCCAGGCACTATATCTCACAATACTCTCCCCACCTCCCAGCTCCAGCACTGCTCCTGCACTGAGCACCGTTGGCTGCAGGTATGTGGCGAACACCACAGCTTTGATTGGCTGGTGGTCCGTCTGGGGGCAGGGCGTAGAGAAGTCCCTGTGAATGACCTGCCCCTCAATCAAACGTGAACAACTAATAGGGAAGCCTGACACAGGTGTATGCAAGGCAGGGAAGTTGTCATCTATGAAATGGAGTGTCAAGGAAGGGGGGTCGTTTTTACACTTCCAGTGGGAGAGAAGTTCACAGGTGAGGCGGCTGATAAAGTCACAGTGGGTGGGCCCCAGCCGGGTGTGAAAGAAGGCTGCCAACAGCTGTTGCACAGTGTGTGTGTCTGCGCCAGTGTGAGCTGGGACCTGTGCGTCCGCAGTTCCGGCCTCCCACCAAAGAGTACCTCCATAAGGGACCACTCCCACAGTGATGACATCGCCCAGCTCCTCCAATCCAAATGCCAGCAGCTTGTCCGACAAGCGTCTGGCAGTGGCAGCCTCCGCTGCTTCTCTGGAGTTATAAGCGTGAGACACATTAGGCTCCCTGGAGGCCGCTGCATGAATCACCTGTAGTAAAGATGCCAGCAGTAGGATAAAGGTCTTGGATCCATCCCCTGTGACAGCACTGTGCTTCCACACACACTCCACCACCATCCTAGAGCCAAAAACACACACACACACATATAATAATTTCAAAAGAGTCATAGTGAAACAGCATGAAACAGAAATTGTCTGCGTGTTACCTGGCGAGTGGGTGCTCCAGTCGTAGTGCTGTGAGGATACGTGTCCCGCTGCGGCTCAGCATCACCTGTCCTGTGTCGCGGGTGAACAGCACCTGACCCCCATCCGGGCCAAAGCTGCGGCGGACCACCGCCTCCAGCACAGATACCGTCTGCAGGACATGTTTCAGGTGAAGACGCTCCACCTGCAGCATCCCCAGACTCTGGTGAGACTGCGGTTTAAGAAGGGTTAGGCAAGAGTTGTATGTGTGAGACACCGAGAGACAGTTTCAGGGGCCATTTGCACACACACACAAAACATACTAATAATTTGTCTACAGGCCCAGGGATTTCTTATTTGATGAATCACCCTAGTGAGTCACGCTTCAGATCCAGCATTACATTAAGCTCACGTCACCTGGCCAACTTAGACATATCTCACCCTTCCCATGTACGGTGCTATTTCGAGTATATCATCAGGTACTTTGTGTTAGTTAAAAATAAATAATAAAAACAGCCTCACGTATGCAATGGATCAGGTTTGTAATCCATCATGAAGGGCAACAAAACTCAACAGGCATTCAAATGTCACCGGCTAAAAAAGGTTACCAGACAGTTTGATGGATTTATCCACCAAAGCCACATTTAACCGACATTTGACAGTTGTGTTTCGGTCCATGGTTAAGTTACCTTACATGCAGAGTAACCATGTCACTCAATGTCGAGCGTCAGTAACTGATGCATAGCTAAAATCAGTAATGTCAGTATTGAGGTCTTTACTACAACCACCACTGTTAGGTATTAATAGTTATATCCCTTTAATGACGGTGTGACTTAACCTACTGCCTTGGCTGTAAAGACTTGAATTGAAGAGTCACAGATTGTAGCTAAGTAAACAGCTAGCGTTAGCTAACGTTAGCTTTAGCTACACTGAGCTCCTGCTCGTTCGTTATTAAGCTCTAGATATTATTGAACGCAGCGTTGTCAAACCAGAACAAAACTCTCATTTTAAACAACAAACGCTTTAGTTTGTGAGGACTCACCAATCGATCTGACAACAACGCTTCTCTCCGTTTCCTAGAGACGAGGCTTCTTCTGTCGTAAAATGGGTGCAATTTGGATCAGAAACGCCTCATAGCGCCGCCTAGTGGACGAAGGATTGATTCGTCGCTATCCCTGAACCTGTACACGTTAGTTTGTCCTTTATAAATCAATGACTTTACAGTCATTTCATGTAATTTATACAATATAGTGCAGTGCATTGGTCTCTTTAATGATAGA
>OMOT01043950.1:0-14947 GCA_900312575.1 Acanthochaenus luetkenii
CTCTAAAGCCAGAACATCATGCCAGTCAGTCACACACACACACACACACGCGCGCGCGCACACACACACACACACACAGACTTATTCCATATCTATGAACTTTACAGCAAAAGAGGGCTTGTCCAAGGAACCTGTGGTGATTAAAGATGGACAGATGACAAATGGAAGGTTACAGCAAACTGTCAGACGGAGCTTCAACAAAGACGAGTCTGTGCTCTTGCGTCGGCGAGCAACGAGAGAAGAGAGCAGCTGGAGTGAATTATTTAACAGTGTCTTGAAATCACTCCATCACACCATTTCCTCATCACACACAGACAGTGCTTGCATAGGTGGACGCACACGCGCGCTCACACACACACACACACACACGCACACGCACGCACACGCACACACACACGCACGCAAAGAGAATCCTGACCTTGCAGTCCGCTTTAACTACTGGGCCAAACATTCCATTTATAGTCCATTAAGACCAGAGCAGACAACATCACTCCTCCTCTTTCTCCTACAGGATCGTAACCAAATGGGCCGCTGCCAAAGAGCTTTTATAATACCTGCTGGTGCGACTTCATGATATTCGCACACTGTGCTCCCATTCCACTGTTCTGTTCACCAAACCAGTACAGAATTGCCATTGCCACAAGCATTTCAAAGCATCGTGTGTGCTACTACCCGGCAAATGCACAATCTTCCACTGTGAATCAGCTGTTTTGTTATTATAATGGTAATATACATCTTTTGGTGTTTTTGACATATATGGACTTGTTTAGGTGATAAGTGAATATCTATAACTGTGGCCACAATGACGCAACCCATGAATGCCAAGTTCATCTTCAATGCAGAGAGGGAAGGGTGGGTGTTGCATCAGGGAACTAACGTGGAGAATTTTACTGTATAAGACTGGGAAGCATGTGCCAATGTGAGCCATGTAGGGGCATTACCTGCCCCGAGCTGGAGGAGGTGATGATACCATGTTGTTTAAAAAAAAAAATGTATACTGGGCTACCAACTATGTAAATGAACACCAGATGATTCACAGTATTCTTGATTCCTTATTGTTCTGTGTTGCTTAGCCCCTTTTAATCAGGTCACTGGGACTCGTGTTGGTCCTTACCTTCACCAGGAAGAAGGACACTCCATAGGTCTGGAGGGATCTGGCCAGTTTCACATACTTCACTTTTGCCTCGATCTCTGTCATCTCTCCACAGTTCTTATGATCCTGCACAGAGAACAACAGTGAGATCTCAGAATCATCGGACTGAACGTTACATTCATTAATATGCCTTAGACACCGTGATCTACAAAATGTATTTGGTCAATTCACGCCCCAAACAGAGAACCAATTAATATATATTTCCTCGGGCAGATATATTATACATAACATTCTACCAAACAGCACTATCATGTACATACTTGGAATATTTTCTTCTCGGACCCTCTCTGCTTGATGTACTCTTTAGGTAGGAACTCCTTCAGGCTATGGAGATAAAGAACATTTTTACACGGTCACTCATTTGCGCTACAGGCATTTCCTTTTCTATTGACATACTTTCACACATGAGGTCACTCTTGCCCCAGTGCCTACATATCAGACAACAGTTGTAACAGCTGACATCACCCCTGAGCATTCCAGTTGGGGACATCCCTGAACGAATGGCCTGTACCAAAGTACAAGGAGATAACCACTGTATGTATGTGGCTGTGAACTGAACATGCGAAAGCACAACACATTGCGCAGGGTGTTTGACGAGTGAGGTTAGTGTTGGTGTGAATGCATCACTCTGATAAGGGAAGCTTACTCCAGGAATCCAGGCTTGTGTTTGTGTTCCACATGGGGTCCGAACTGGATCTGAGCCTGGATCCCAGCGAACTCACAGGCTTTCTCAAAGGAGACAGGGTGCGAGCCGTTAAGTATGTCATCCCTGGCCTAGAGGAGAGACGGACAGATGAAAGGAGAGAGGGGAAGACGGGGGGTTGTAAGTGAGAGACACACATACACACGCAGATCCGGGAAAACATCATAAAAATACAAAGGAAAGAGAATGATCCAGAATTCACCCAACAGAGCTGCATAATGAGCACTTCCTTTTGTGCTTAGAATGCAGCTTCGGGGAGGCTGTCTAGTAAGCGTATTTCTAGAACAGGAGTATCACACAAACACATAACTTAGATTAATTCACACAGGGGAGCCAAATAAGATTTGTTTGTGACAATAAAAGCCCTTCTCAACGCTTTAAAATGTAACAGCTTCAACTATTTGTCATCACAGTCCATTACGTGTTATTAAAAAAGGGAAAGACATCATACGAACACATCAGTCTCTCACAATATCCCATCTGTATTACAGAATGGTCCTCAACATGTCATTAAGAAATCGAATGACTGAATGCTTTTAGCATTAGCGTATGAGTGCACAGGCGCAACTCATCTCATTCTTATGGCAAACTAAACATCAGCTTACTGCTGTTATGGGGACAACAATCTCCTCCACTCAGAATCAAGCCGTTTGCCACAGTATAATTCACAGTGGAGTATATAAGCTCTTACTGAACACAAGGAGACACTCTAGAGTTAGCCCTGACACATACCATTCACTCTCTGTCTCTTGATGCACGCCACTCGCTGCCGCCCCATAGTGCATTTCGGTGGAATAGAGATAGGAGGCAAGCTGGCTATTAAAGCTGGGATTTTGAAATGGGTGCTGCTTGGTGGATGCAGATGTATGCTGAATTTACCAGTGGACCCAATTGATTCAGGAAAGTCTTTAGGTTCCAAGAAACTGCAATGGAGTTTGGCACGAGGTCTAACAGCAGCCTGACGCTCATCCCGAATTTCCACATTGCTTTGCTTAGCTATGTTATTCAGTCCATTTGGTGAAACCATTGTTTCTGTGTGGAAGATGACTGGCTGGAGTATTATTTTACCATGCTTGTCCATAGAGAGGACAGCGAGGCCAGACCGAAGGCTACAATGCTGATTAACCAGTCCACCATGCCCAGTACACAGAGTATAATACGGCTAAAAAAATAAATAATGCTGACATAGGGATACACTAAAGCAACTAAATGCAATCAATGAGCAAATTAATAATAAAGTTTCTCATGACCTGCACAACACCAAGGTTATTCTGGAAACAATGTCTAAATATGCCAGCTTGAAAACATGGTGGCTCAGATGGCCAATGCACTTATTATACCTGCAATGTACTGGGTTCAAAACCCACCTTGGACCTTTGTTTCATGTCGTCTCACATCTTTCATGTTTCTCTCTACTGTACATTTTCCAATTTAGCAAAAATGCCAGAAAATTTCAAACTATTGACCTCTTGAAAATTGTGACACTTATTCTTACAAAACTATTGATAGGACAAAATCTAAGGAAATAATGGTGCTTGGTGCTTGGAACTGGAAACGGATCCTCTATACTGAATGTTGAACGTCGGGTCATATATGTATATATATATATATATATATATATATATGTTGTTTGTTTGTTTAGGTGTTTTTTTGGTCTAAAGTGGATATGTAGAGTTTTGGAACAAGACTCTTCATTTGTTCCTGCTTTGGGCTATTCTGTCTCTTAGTAGTAGTATTATCTTAGTATCTTAATGTACTATTTATAAATAGAACATACAATCAAGAAAAGTGATGCAATGCTCTTGCTGTGTTCTTAGCATAGATACATGACAGAAAGGGAGCGGCTGTGTAGTAAAAGAGATTAGTCTGTTTCTGGCAGAGCCTCCACCGTGTGTGTGTGTGTGTGTGTGTGGGAGGGGTTGAAATCATGGAAGCTTCACGTGATTAATAAACATTTGAGCTCATCGCTAGGATGCTCTCCCAAAGAAATGCCAGCAATAATCTGAATGAACCTACTAACTGAGTTTGTGAGGGTTACAGGGATGGTGAACGATGAAGGACGTTAAAGAGGAGAATGGAGGCAGTGAAAAGCTGCATGTGAACATTGTGTGTGTGTGTGTGTGTGTGTGTGTGTGTGTGTGAGTGAGCTAAGAGAAGAAAAGACAAGAAGAGAGGGTGAAAGGAAAGCGCGTGTCCATCGGAGAAGAGAAGTCAGGGGGCAAATGTGCAGCCTGGGGTATGTTCCATCCAGCCTACGACAGGCATCTCTCCCCTGGGTCTGTCTGCCCCTTTTTAACACAGTGACGGGTTAGAGCCACTGCCACGCGAAGAGGCTCTGTGACCTGCCTGTGTAACAGTCTGAGCGTGAGAGAGAGGGAGAGATGGATGGGGAAGGGCAACGGAGAAGCAGAAGGAGGCGGGAGGCGAGGGAAATATTAGTCTGTGTTGCAAGGGGAGCATGATATGCACTGCACCATAATACGTGCTTGGGTAAGAGGGTGGGGATGTGGGCAATTATGTCAGAGCGCGTATGAGACCGAGGGGGAGTGAAGACGGGCGAGGTAGGAGGGAATGGAAATGAGGGCAAGAGAAAGGGAGGTAAAAACAGGAACAGACAGATAGAGGGGTGGGTGTCTGTTATGGACATACTCAGGAACTCCCATGGCAGCTGGGCTGGAGAAGATGAAGGGAGACGAGTCTGAATGACGACGCATATCTTCCTCACTATGTCAGAGCTTTTCTCTTTCCGCGTGGGAGCGCATGCAACATGGTCGGTGTCTTTTCTTTAAACAATATGCGTTGCGTTCATTTGTGTGCGCATGTGCTTGAGTACGTTTGTTCTCTCTCTATCTCAGAGTGTGTGTGTGTGTGTGGGTGGGTGTGTGTGGGTGGGGGTACTCCACACCCTGCTCTGTGAGTCCAGGTGTCAGTGGGGAGCTCTCCACCTCAAGGCTGGAGGGTCTAATGTGAATGCAGTGAGATGTGCAGTGAACAAAAACCTGACTAGTGGGGTGCCGACTCAGCTGACCCCCCAGGGGGCCCCCGGTGCCAGCAGCTCTCCCTTGATTTACAACACTGATAGATCCAGAGAGAGAGAGAGAGAGAGATGCACAAAACATACCAGCAGAGGCAGAGCAGCAAACAGCAGCCTCATCCTGCCTCACATCATCCTTTGATAGGTGAAGAAGCCACATTAAAATAGCAGCCTGGCCATGCTGGAGCTAGAGCCCAACCGAGGGCAGCACAAGCAGCTGTAGTGGCGCTGATGCCCATGTAGAAAGCTGTGAGCTTACAAGGCCAACTGGGTGAAGGGGAGCAGAATACCGTGGTGAAGGGAATCACAGAGGAACTGAACATCTAGGCCAGGGTGTAGCTGTGCTGTTACCTGGCTGGCTCTTCAGAACCAAGTCAAACCTGTCTGGACCGCATCTGAGCCAGCCGCATTTCACAATCTGTCCAGACATGGCCAAAAGCTGGCTGCTGGCTGCAAGCTACAGCATAGAGGACCAATGGATATTGAGTCTAATTACAATGTCTCCCATCTCTTTTGAATACAATTGTCACGGAGGGCTGAGCACTCAGATCAGCAGAAGGAGTTTGGGTCCAGCTCCAGATTTGTGTCGCATGTCATCCTCTCGCTCCCCCCCTCATACCCAACTATGCTATCCAATGAAGCAATACGTATAATATAACAAAAGCACTCATTTTAAATTGATATCTACTTCACAAAACAAACATTTGCGAGAAGATGCAATCCAAGCCACACCACACCACGGCTAATATAGACAAGTCATCGTACACTATTGATCTATTAGGGATAATTGTCAGGAAGCTTCGTGGTCTGAATGTGCAAGAGAAAATATTAAAGTGTGCATGCACACGTGCGTGTACGAGTGTGTGTGTGTGTGTGTGTGTGTGTGTGTGTGGGCACGAGTGTGTGTCTGTGCATATGCATGTGTTTGATAGACTTACCTGAACATAGAGCAGGTTTAGCTGGACAGGGTCCCGTGAGTCTACGTTCTGGTCCGAATAGAAGAACTTGCGCCTGAGCAGCAGAGTCTCACTTTCCTCCACCCCTTGCTCTCTGAATGTCCTGCTGTGGTCCAGCCAGTTCACTGTCAGATCAATATACACACTCCGTTACCATACGCACTGAAATTAACTTAACAAAGAAAGAGGATACTGATGGTGAAATCAGTCAGGCAGTAAAGAAAAGGCAGACAGGCAGACAGGCAGACAGATAGACAGATACTCTGAAGAGTGTCATTTGCATTATTTTCTGCTGAGAAGAAAGTTAGTTATCAGCCAATGTTGGAGGGTGATTTATATATTTGCACATTTCTAAATTAAACAGGTGTCCTCTAGGCAAAAAACAACAGTGTTAATTTCATTAAACGTTGATATGTCCATGCTATAATTAGACTTGAGTGATAAAGCTCATGTTCAGATGATGACGTCGAGTCTGATTCATTCATGTAAAAATTGGAAGGGTGTAAAGCTATCAAGATATCGAGACATCAAGACGACACTTTTGGCAGAAGCCCACTCCCAAACTCACAGTCATCATCTGTGTGGAGTTTGGCTTTGAGCTTTTCCATCTTCCTCTCGTCTCGTTGCAGCAGGGTTCTGTCTTTCTTCAGCGTCCCCATTCCATCCTCCTTCTTGTCCTCCGTCACCTCCTGAATGACGGAGTACTCCTCATAGTTGGTGATTCCTGAAAAGGGGAGGAGAGTCGCTCAGGACCAGCATGATAACCAGTGCCATGATAGAGAAACGATCTCTCCTGCTCTCTTGCACTCTCTCTTTTTTAATCTCTCTCTCTCTGCCTTGAAACACCTATCAAGGAAAGCTGGTGCAGAGCCAGCTAACTAAATGGGAGCTGAGGAGGAGGAGAAGCCAAGCAGAAAGACCTACAACAAACAAACAGCGGCCAATAAAGAGACCTGCCAGACACACGTCCCTCCTCCTCACCCAATTGAGTTAGATTGCGGCGCAGAATAATTGAAATATACGTCTTAGGGAACACCTCTGTGACCGGCGAGGATGGCACTGTCTGGTCCTTCACAAAAACACTCCATCATTTAGCAGGAACAAGCTTGATAAATCACGCCCGTCGCGCTCTAAACAAAAAGTGATCGAGACTTCATCAAGCGTACATAAATGATTCGAAGTACACGTTTCTTTTCTGTTCTAATATGAACTTGTGTAATAACACAGCGACATAAGGGAACCTTTTACCTCCATATGCGGTGAAGTGGATACGCCTCGGACTAAAAATAAGATAGGGGATGAATAATTCAAGCCTGGGTTGACAAGATTCATATTAGCTGCAGAGAATATGACTAACCGATTCTACTGCATATGGTTACAAGCAGCTCCCCGACCGTTTTTGAGTCATCCACCATGATGGTCTTAACTGCACCGTCCAGCATTTTGATCTTTTGCGGCCTCTGTTTCTTCTTGTACTCCAAGACATCCTGAGAAACAAGAGAGGGCACACGGTGACACCAACAACCCTGCTGATCGTCCTCGACATACAGTAAGCAGGGAGGCATAAATATCTCAGATCCTTCTCAAAAGTCACCCTAGACTATATTACTTAATCGTACCCCGTTTCGCAGCATGTAGTAATCCAAGGTTCTACCGGACTCTAGCCAGATTCCTTTCCTGGGATCATCGTCAGACAGGAAGAGGCCGTAATCTGAGGCTGAAACACAAAGTGAGACAGAGCATACAAATGTACACGCCTAAAGATTTCCTTCACGTAAAGTAGCTTTGCCATTCATCCTTGAGTCATCTGGTACCTTGTCCCGTCTGGGCTTCTGGGACTCTTTCTCGGATGATTCTGCAGGCATCGTACACAGGCGTGGATGGTTCAAA
The DNA here is from genome assembly GCA_900312575.1 of Acanthochaenus luetkenii. Taxonomy (NCBI): domain Eukaryota; kingdom Metazoa; phylum Chordata; class Actinopteri; order Beryciformes; family Stephanoberycidae; genus Acanthochaenus; species Acanthochaenus luetkenii. Next base: position 7,737 of record OMOT01043950.1, read on the forward strand.
CTGCATGGTCTTCACCACGTTGCACTGGCGGACACAGATCTTTAGTGACAAGGCCACCATGTTGGCGGGTAATGGCGTCACCAACCTACACACCTGGAAAACATTACAGGAACAGAAACAACAAACAATGGAAAGTTCAGAGTGTAAATTGTAAATTCACGCCACTGGCCAAATAGCACAAATTGACAATCTGCATTATGCTTTGTATCAACAGGCCATTATTAAAATGTGCTCTCATGAAAAAAATCAAAGTGCAATGCTTTGAAAAGTGTGAGGGGTAAGTCTCCATGGCATAATACAACGCCCCCTGTGGTGTGTACAGAACAAATCATCACAGTTATCTCCTCGGGGACATTTCTACACGTGACACTGGATGTGTGTAGTAGGGCACCACTGCTTCCTCCCCACTGTTCTGATATTAAACGGTTAGGTGTATGGGGAAGTTCTGCCCGGTAGCAGTGTGTTTAGCATTAGCTGAACCAAGGTAAGCGAATGTAACCTTTCAGCAGAAAAGGGAAAAAGAGCAAATCTCTCTAATCGGCAAGAATAACAGGAGCCAAGTCTCAACACAGCCGCATCATTATGCGCACTTTTCCTGATTTATGTCCCCCTGCCAGAAGCAGACTACACTGTGAGACAAATCAGTGGCTGTTTGTCACATACTAAAAGTAGGGTACCGGTACTCTTAAGATTCGACTGCTATACTGCAGTGCTATTGCTTTCTCCGCTTCCCAGTCCTTGGCATCAGTGTAAATTGTCTATCTGCTCTTTAATTACAGATATTATAGACCTAAAGTCGAGTTTTTAATGTTTTTAATACATAAATTAGTCTGTTACTTATTCAAAGTTGATCCATCTGGAAAAATATGGAGTAGATTAAAGTTTCCAAGCATGAATGTTACTGTACCCCATTGTCTATTTCGACACTATTATAAGAAATTCTGCATTTTTTTACATTTGGATATGAAGACAGAAACCCAAATCTTCAAACTAACATAATTCAGAGCTTTAACATTAGGAAACAGAAAGTGTTCTTGTGGTCAGGACTCATCCAACACCCCCCCCTTGAGTTTGAGAGGTACATTTTCTATAATGATGGAGTCGTGAATGACTGTGGCTGTGGCGCTGTCACGGCCATGTGCTCCTCTCCAATGGCACCCCCCTCAGAGACCCTACTTGCCTGAGCTTTTCGCCATACAAAAGTGGCAAGGACAGCCACAAAGAAGAAGGGGTAATGGCGCCGCATGGGCTCCCCTCCACACAGGCTGGCAGGGGAGCCCCACCGAGTTATTGTCATCTTGCTGCTGCACAGCTACTATCTGCTAGACAAGCAGCTTGAGGCCCCAAAAAACATAGTATGCAGTATATTTCTGAGACCTGCATCTTGGCCGTAGAATAACGGTCGAGGGATAACAAAAAAGCCAAGGTTACTTGCAGCAACAGATGTTTGCTGAAAAATACTGTAGGTCTAACATTATTGCAACAATCACTTTAGTATCTGTTGTGAGTAACAGTAACACTTTCAGAGAGTAAGTACTGAAGAAGCCATATGATGAAGCCCAGGAGGATCATCATAATCCCGAGCTCACAGTGGTGTGAGAACCCACTTTTCACAAGGATCTCCCGTGACCATCGCTGGTCCATCAGAAAAGTGTCCTGCATTGAATTAGGTTTGTGTACTACTCCAAACATCACAAGATAAGAAAAGAAAATGGCCAAAGAGCAGCTTGGTGGGGAGTTTAAACATGGACGATTCAATAGAGACCGGAAGGCAGGAGCCATCTGGAGGGGATACAGCTCTAATGACTGACTGTAATAACAACAAAGCCTTAGAGCAATAACTGCTGTGATTACTGGACCAGTCCGTCACACAACAACCTTGATGGACAGGAAAGTTCAGCGATGTCTCTCTGTCAAGGGTTGATCAGCTTGTTTGGACGGTTCTTCCAATTGCTTCTAGTAGAACATCACATTTTGAGTAGAATGGCCCTTCTGAGCATAAAGGAGGGTGTAAACGATAACGAATAACACTCCTTCATTACAACAATGAATAGGGTACTTCAGTTATGTGGTTCTCATTCTAACAACACCAGAATAAATGGCATTTTCTCACAGCTGTGTGAATATGAGGAGGCAGAGTACAACACAAGCCAGGATCAGTTGACCTCCGGAAAGAATTCCTGGGATACATGGGAAGAGAGCCATGATTTCCAGCTGTGATGGGTAAACACGCCCTAACAGCTGCTTCAAACGTGTTCATTGCATATCAACCACACTGTACAATATTGCCCCTTGCGATTTACATCAGTAATATTAGGGTCTACCATATCAATTCATGCTTTATGTTTCATCAAAGGCATACGAGATATTCTCCATATTCTCCATGCACATTTCTCTCAGTCACAACCAACAAGAAGCTGAAGATTCAGGGGTACAGAGAGGAAAAACTGTGAATTCTTTACTCTGATGAAGTAATTACATTACATTACATTATGGCATTTAGCAGACGCTTTTATCCAAAGCGACTTACAGTACCGGTACATATCATCATTACATTACATTACATTACGGCATTTAGCAGATGCTTTTATCCAAAGCGACCCACACATCATCATACCGTTTTCAGAGGCAACCATGCAAGGCGCCAACCTGCTCAACGTCTTGCTCAAGGACCCTACGACAGTTCGTTGTTTTCCCCGGGAGGAGCTGAACTCGAACCTTCAACCCTGCGGTTGCTGGGCGGGAACTCTACCTCCTGAGCTACTGCCGTCCCATAGACAGACAAACAGTCATAATCACGTTCACACCTACGGACAATTTAGAGTCTCCAATTCACCTGACCTGCATGTCTTTGGACTGTGGGAGGAAACCTGAGCACCCGGAGGAAACCCACGCGAACACGGGGAGAACATGCAAACTCCACACAGAAAGGGCCAAGCGAGATTTGAAACCAGGACCTTCTTGCTGTGAGGCGACAGTGCTAACCACTGCGCCACCGTGCCGCCAGTAATTACTCATCCCTTAGTACGGTAAAACCTTCCTGACCTGGACAAGAAAAACATCAAGAGCAAGGAAACACAATACAATGCTAGATTTGGACTGGAATGAGATGAGGCAGTAAATAATATATTTATAATATGATGACAATTCTCCAGTCTTACAGCATCAAACCCAACCTATCCCCCCACATCACTAAATTAATTTCAAGGTCAGACCATTAAACTGAGGTAGCAGGAGAAACAGCAAAGATTAAATGGGAAACAACATTTTAGACTGTGTCCCCTGAAGAGAGAAAATAGAGATATACTGTAGATACAAACATCTCTGGTCTTGCTAACACAATCGGGCATCTCTCAACTAGTAGCAATTGCTGTGAGTGAAAAAAAACAGCCACTCTGGGATCAAAGGTAGATTAGTATGGCAAGTCTAAAGCCAGCGTAGCTATAGTAAAGGAGGAAAATTCGATATTAACAAGCTGTAGTCATGCAATGTAGTACAAATGAAAACAACCCCAAAGCTCAAATGAAATGGCTAGTCAAATAAATAGCAGTAAAATACACTGGCTGCAGCCTTCACTAACCTCACAAATGCATTGAATTGGCATTTACTATAGCACAGTATCTCCGGGCTCGTAGACTACTATTATGCTGTAATTTAAGCATGTAGTGTGTCAACGGCATTGAGTGGAGGGTTGAAAATAATTCCATCATCAGCAGTTCTCTACACCGTTGAGAGCGGCAGGATGAAAATGTGTGTATGTGTGTGCACTGAGGATATGCTAATAAGCTCAATCGCTCACCACCTCACCTCCTTTTCTCTCATCCTTACATCCTGCGCTGACACTCTGAGCACAACATTAGCCTTTTATCCCTGTCTGATGGAAAGCAGGGTCAGTTTCCTGCATGTCCACAGTACGTCTCTGGAGGCAAACGTTTCGGGTTTCCCGGAATACACACACAAGCACGCGGTCCAAAAGTGGGTCATATAGATATGTAAGTGATAGCAAACGAGGCTCTGCCATTGTCTGTATCGCCTACTCAATTCAGATATTTTCGCGACCCTGCAAGAAATGACAGTGCGACTCCGCAGTGGATGGAAACGTCAAGGTCAGGTGTGTTAATCCCACCAGATTTAAGCCTCGTGTTTTGTTTGTCGAAATTCAATGACCTTCAAATGATCTGCGTGAGCGTCTCACATCCTAATTGGAATTCGGTAAATCAGGGGTCTTAAGAACAGTGTGCAAGGAGTAGGCATTAATCAGCCATCGTAAATACATCCTCTGTTATGAGGCATACTTGATTTACTACAAACATATTGCAAATTATTATCCATCTATTTAATAGCCCTGGGCTGCCCTCTAGGTAACACATGGGGCCGCAGACACATCATTCTGTCAGCTTGCCTTCACCGCACTAATAACATCAAGAGAATATGATTATGGAACACTGGGGCCAAAAGTGAAATGTTTGTAAGCTGCCAAATGATTGATGACGCAGGTTTATTCAAAGTAACTTAACCTCTCTCTCTCTCAGAGTGTAAAAATGTGTAAAAATACAATTATTACAGTTGTATCATATCCTCATTTCAAATTGGTATATAGGACATTCATAATGTCCTAGGCAACAAGTACCGATTCAAAATGTCCACTTTCTTATGCCGTGCGGAAACGATATTCTTTTCTTATCAAGATGTCCTTGTACCCATTTCCTTTCACAGAACACTTAATGAATCTAGAGTCTAACTGAACACAATTCCCATAATGAACCATCAGTCAAAGGTTTTCACTTACATGCTTATCATTTCCTCCGACCATTTTATAAATAAATGAATCATTCTTCCCGGAGAACACAGCACTCACCGGAGAGCATTATGGATTTGGTTTAGCCTTTGCTATTTTAAGTTCAAGAGGAATTCTATCAATTCTTCATCAATTGAATGTTGGTAAAACAGTGCTTGTTGGTTCAGATCAAAAAGGCAGTAAAGCCGCACTCAAAATCCCAAACCAACCTCAAGTATGTTTTCAGCATAATTTAAAAATGGACCATGTCTCAATGACCCAGTCTCTCAGGCTATAGGCTTTGCTGTAATGCAATTTGAGGGTATAGATACTGACAGAAATTATGAATCTTGTCCTTGTTGCAGGGAGGGAGAGAGCAGCTCCTCTTATGCTAAAAATATCCAGCAAAGTAGAACGTCCTGCAGCACTGTTTCAAAAGGATCCACACCAGGATGGGTGCAATACATGGAGCCTTTTCTTCCTAATCTTTAAAGACTTTTCTTTCTGGCATTTACAAATATGTAATGTGGCATTAGACCATAAGAAATGTCATTAATTCTTATTCTTCATAAAGTCATAATCGACTTCATATGAGTTGATTATGTAAGTGTCTCAGGGACTTAGTTACATTACTTTCATGATATCTTATTGGTTTAGGTGGTTCGACTAATTGTAAAGCATTCAAATGATTAGGTTACAACACACCACAATGCTTAACAGTCCTGATACATTATACATTAGTGCACCTACCATGCACCCATGGTAGGCCTCTGAGTCCGTCCGGACTCAATCCATGACGATTTTATCATCATCAGCAACAACATTTTACACCCATAAATCTCAATTTTACAGAATCCTTTATGTGGCTTCTGGTACACTACATCTGGTTTTAGACTGATGATTGTGCCAGAGAAACTGATGTTATGATAAGAAACAGTGAGCATGTTTGGAGTCAAAGGTTAAACTTTCAGAACTGTACAAAATTATCTGAACCCACAAACATTTCATTTAGATTTAACATAAAATATTATTTAAGACTTTTATTTTCAAATTAAATTTAGTATTTTTTATGAAAAACAATGAGGCATGTAAGGCTGGGTTTAAAAAAATAAATGTTCAGAGTAAAATCGATCTTCATTTGAATGATCCGATATCAATTCATAAAATCCGGAGATCAATCTTTTAATATATGCCTTTTCCCGTGGATGCGTGAAGCTTTAACCCTGCTAGTCTCGTGTGGCCAGCCTTTGGGTTCTTAGCACAACGAGGCCTGAAGCCACATAACAGGTTTATGCCACACGTGTCTCCACCACGTTTGTTTACAAGCGCGGTAACAAACGAGTATAAAGTCGCCAAAGCCACAGAGAATATAGAATATATTCTTGCTTAAATAAATACTAAGAGAGTTTATGTGTTAGACATGTGTAGAGTAGACCAGGATACGGACTGAGAGAGAGTTAACATGTTGTGGCCTGTTATTATATGGTTGTTTGTCTTCTTTTGGTCATTTCTCTGCTGATACACTGCTGTAGTGTGTTGGTCATGTTAAATAAAAAGTACATTCATGTAACTGCTTTGGGGTCAGTTCTTAATGTAAACATCAATACTTTAATAATGCACCAGGTTAGAGGGTTCCTTGTACAATTACAGCATTAGTTCTCTGATAATCTCATTTCATATTCAATCAAAATTGGTATTGTAACTGAAATATCCCTCACCGAATCGCAAATCGAATCGCAAATCGAATCGCAAATCGAATCGCAAATCGAATCGCAAATCGAATCGCAAATCGAATCGCAAATCGAATCGAAAATCGAATCGAAAATCGAATCGAATTGGGACCTTGTGAATCGCAATCGAATCGATTCGAGAAATCTGTGGCGATTAGGGATGCCCCCCCGAAACCAGGTTCTAAACGGGAACCGGTTCTAAATTAGTAACAATTGGAGTATCGATAAGATCCGACGTTATCAGTTCTACTATCGGTTCTGCTATTGGTAGATACTCAAAATATTATGGAGTGAGATTTATATTGTGGCAAATGTGTTTTTTGAGGAATTAAACGTCCCGAACAGAATCTAGTTTGCTGCTTTCTCTGTCTCTATTTCTCTCTCTTTCTGCGCGAGGGGCTGGGCTGTGCTGCGCTCTTACACACACACACACACACACACACACACACACACACACACACACACACACACACACACACACACACACACACACACACACACACACACACACACACACACACACACACACATGGTACAGTCATAGGTGGAAATCCCGGGGGACACACGCGAATCTGACAGTCTGTCGGTGGTGTCTGACTTCCAGTAAGTAGTTCAAACAAAGGACATGTTAACGTCTCTTTACTTCTACCACTCAATACAATAAAACACATTTAGAATCGTCACCAGGCTTCATTTTCTCTGTG
>OMOT01043956.1:3047-13452 GCA_900312575.1 Acanthochaenus luetkenii
TTCCCCAGGTCTCTTTAATTTTCAATTTATATGCACATAGGCGGAATGAAAAACATTTTGTTCAACGTCAAGTCTGTCACTCTCAGTTCATCACAGTTCGTCACATCGTTTGTGGATTAGATCAGTGAGGAACATGGTGTTTTACCCTCGGTGTTCCAAAGTAAATCCTTTCATTGACATTAAAGTGCAAATGATTTATGACTTTCCACATTGTTTATGTCATTGGCATCGTCTTACCAAACTGCAAGCATTCCCTTATTCGGTCTGGCTTGTATTTCTAACACTCCGTGCACCATAAAACCACTTCAGTCCGCCGTGCTCTTTCCTTGACAGAACCCCATACTGTACATATGGAAACGATCCATAGCATGTTCGAGAAGAAGTCTAAAAGAAAGAGACCGTAAAGGTCAAAGGCCAGCACCTCACTTCACCTTCTCCTCCAGAGAGTTATCTCCCTCAGATGTAAGTGGGAATTTGTCTTTTAGAGTATTGTTACTGTTTATCTTCCGAACAACATCAGTCCTACAAAGCTTATTTCATATAAAACATTGAATTATCTGTTCTATGTATGGATCAGCTCATGGGCGGAAGACATTGACCAGGACTCCTATAATTGAGACTACCTATAATTCACGGGTTATGTAAGAGTTTATATAGGTTTACACGTTACTCGTTTTTCCTCTCATGGCAGGTGATATATGGGTGTTTCTGTAAACAGAGCATTGAGGTGAATTAATCGTGCAAAACCATGCGCGGCGGTTACGCAACCTGGACCTCAATGGCATAATGAAAACTGCGGCACAGCTGTTTTTATTTGAATCCCCTGGCCTTGCCTGTATGTTTAAGGTTAGAAAGGCCAGCCAACATATACTCGTCCACAGCAAATACTAATAACAGAACACGATTATACCCAAACAAAAACACGTCAAGTGAACAAGTGACGGACAATTTGTATTTGCCTCTTACCTGTGGTACCTGGGCAACGGTCTTGAGATCTGACTCATCGATCACCAATACTTCTTTCAAGGAAATCTTAAATGCTTTGATTGCAGTTTTGCCGATGGCAGCACCTTCCCTATACGAGCGCACCATCTCTACCTCCACCCCCCTGGATGGTGACAGGGGTCGGGGGGCGTCCTGCTCCTTCGAAAGTCCACCACCGGCTCCTTGGTCTGGGTCTTGGTGAGCTGGAGGTGGAGGTGGTTGTTGTCGCACCATCCTATGAAGCTCCCTACCAGGTCTCTGCTGGATGACCCAAGAAAGCACAATGAAGCAGCTGCTAAGTTGGAACTACAGCCAGTCAAAGAGTGGAGGCAACTTGAAGATTGAATATGGTGTGAAAAGGTTTTCATTGAACAAAGGGGCACTTCCATCATCCTGAGGGGGGGGGGGAACTAAGCTTGAGCTAAGCTTAGCGATTTGTGTCAGACAAGCCTGGATCAAGCTGCTGATGTGTGCCATTATAAGTGGACGCGTACTACTGATGAGAAAGTTACTTCCAACATAAACAGCAAAATGAAGCAGAGTTATTTATACGAAGATAGATTAGCTGAGCGGAAAACTCTTCTAATGGCGTGTGTGTGCATGCATGCATGCGTGGGTGCTTGTGTGCGTGTCGGTGTGCCTGCGTGCCCGTGTGCGTGTGTTTCTGGCAATCAGAGCTCATGGGAAAGTCTGAGGCATCAACGCAACGGATCATCTATCAGCAGAGTAGACAGCAATGTTCTCACTGCTTGGTACTTTGAAGCCCCACACTCTGACCCAATAACATCAACCCTCTGGGGGAGAGTCAAGGGCTAACTAAGGCTCTGATCCCACCCGTTCGTTCAGCGGGGACCCTTGTTACGGAGATCTCCAAGGGACTGACTCTGATGAATGAAGTTTAAATGTAAAAAATCTGGTTTTACATACCAGTAAAAATGCCTTTGTTTGTATTTTTACATCCACTATCTCCAGGATACAGAGGCATACAGGTTCAATTCACTTCCCCCCCCCAACCATTTCAGGAAATGTATTCTCTTGAATTTAAAATGTAAAATCTTTCTCTATAAAACAGATTCCTTTACTATCTTATCTTTCTTATATTCAGTCTCAAAGAAATGTCTGACATTGAATGCATAAGTAAGTGAACCACAGCTTCAAACCACGTTTTTAATTGACTGAAACTGGCCCTTTACCCAGTTACAGTTCTCCTTTTCTGTTTCTGTAAGTCTCACTGTGTCACTTTCTTTCTCCCGCCTCGTATTTCTCATGTGCCCCTTCCTGATTCACTCTGTTGTCACTCTGTTGTCTATGTTCCACGGCTCAGTGCTGCGTTTTTCCTCCCTCAAAGTTTCCACGCTGGTCGAGGTACATTTTCATAGATTTTGCGGACCCACAGAATGTTCGAGTGTTTATGCCTACATGCGCGTTTATACGTACATGAGGTTTATCCCATATGGAGCAGCTCCAGACTTGGAAACTATGACTGGTGTCAAGGTCTTTTTTGAGAATATGTTGTTGTTTCCTCTACAAAGTGGCGTTTCCCTTTTAAAGACGAACAAACACTGAGGATGTTTGCATCATTTGCTCTTCAAACATGCATCTGTTCAACTGATTAAAAATCACCCAGCGGCACATTTTGTTTTCACTTGTACTCACCTGTTCACCACATTTGTAATTTAACATTTGGGCAACCACAGTTATAATTTCATAGGTCTGGCCCTCGCTGGCCCTGGCGTTGCCATTCTGAATTATCTGGCGATTGGACCGTCTCCTGGACCAGTAATGTTTCAGTCTTCTACCTAGAACGTTCCTGACCGACCAATCACAGTAGCAAAGAGTTGCTTTAATCACTTTCCATGTAAACAGAGGACGAAGAGCATCCAGCAAATCCAATCAGAGTCAGTGAATGCATTGATACTCAGGCTGCTTCCTAAAAGAAAACCCAAACCAGAATAATGATATGTGTGAAATTCAAAGCACGATAGTGAGAAGTTCACATGGCTGGATCCAGGATAGTCCGAGTGTAAATGTAGGTAGAAAAGCAGCCAGTGTGCCCTTGTTGACCACTGGCGATGACCCTTAGCTCCGGCTCTCACAGGAAACTGTCAGAGCATTCACACACCACCAGTGGAGCGGTAACAGCCTCCACACACTACACTGTAAAGGAAGGAGGAAGGAGGGATACATGGGTAGGCTACTCCCTATGAAGACGATGTACATGAACAATCCCTTGATTATTATAAGTCACCTGCACAATCTGTAATTTGTTGTCCTTTTTTCTGTTTTAATATTTGTTGTATATGTGCATAAAGTCAAGAAAACCAAGTAAGGTCGAGTAAAGTCACGTCAACTAAACTAAACTAAACTAAACATTGAATTAAGCAACAATTTGGAAAATAATTTGTGTTGGACTATTAAAAACGGACGGATCCTAACCTGAAATGTTCCTCTTGTTCTGTTTCTTGATTCTGTGTCTGGAAGCACAGTTTTGTTGTTCAATCTTTAGCTTTCATACAACAACAAAAAATCAAGAACACAAGGACGGTTATTGGAAACACTGCAGCCACTATGTGGGCTCACGACCTTAAACAGCCTTTTCACTTACCCAGTTACAAAGGCTTGTCCAGTCCGTCGGGAGTGCATCTCTCTTCAGAACTTTCTCTCCACATCCCCACTGTCGGAGTTTATTTTCTGTGGGCGTTAATACGCAATAATTATTCAGTGACAATCGATTTGAGTTGACAAATGTTAATTGGAGTGGTTTATTAACTCAAAAGAGCTGACGTGGCTCTGGGGGCGGCTGTTCAAAACGATCTAGTGTTTAACTCTGATGGTTGTGGCGTAGTGTCGATTTCACACGTACACTTTTGATTTTGCCGTGTGGAATAGATGAGTCAAAGAACATCAACCTTCCTAGTCCTCCAGCAGAGACAGTCACAGAGGTTGAGGTGAGCCACAGTTGCTCGACAAGCGAGAAGTAACAAACTGTTGCTTTTCTGGTGCCACATCCATTTTCTTTCTAAAAGTAAAGCGGGCATTCCACCCAAGTGTTTCCTACCATTCTTTTCAGATAGCTCAGTGTCGAGAGGTTTGAGGGATTGAGAAAGTGCAGAACAAGGCCGATGTTGGCCAACAGAGTCATGATTGCGTGATTTTCCAGGTAACCACACTCGTTACCTCATTATTGTCTCGTCTCACGCCAGGGCTCGGGCCATCCACGTCACGAAGTTGCTCCTGAATTTATAGCGTCTGACTTTTAGATTCACGGCAGTTTCTTTGAGCGCATCAATTTACTGCTGGATCAGTGAGTGCAGTGGGGGGCTTTGGAAACCTCTTTCTTGAATATCTCCTTCATTCCTCCACACCGCACGCTTTCCTCACTAGTTTGGCTGTAATCCTGACATGGTGTGCCTGTAGATTCATGATAATGATAATGAAAAGCTGATGAGACACACGTCATGCCGGGTGGTTCTGTTCTGTCGGTCCGTGCAAAGACATCTTGTGGTTCAAGCAAGCCCCCCCCAAAAAGAGACACTCTCATTTTTGAGCATGGTGTGCTTTTAAAACCAGGGAACCTATTTTTGGATGGATTTTTGGATACCTTGTATAATCCAATTACATAAATGAGCCCATGCAAGGAAAGACGCCTCTGACCTTATTTGTTCATGTGCCCGCTGTTCTGACTGCTGTTCTTTCTCCATTGCCAGACATTTGCCAGATCTGAGTGGATAATGCAGCTCTTTGTCTGTGCTTTGAACGAGCGGTATTAAAGCATCATTCAAGTTTGGCAGAGGTTTGGGTTGCGTAGTTACCTCGCCATGATGTAACTACAAATATTGGCGAGATATCTTCAATAGTTGCTCGGTTCATTCAGATGTGATAATCCAAGATAGTGTTTATTTCTCTCCCCACAGAGAAACAGGTCTCAAACAGATCTCAAACAGGTTTCAAACAGATCTCAAACAGGTCTCAAACAGGTCTCAAACAGGTTTCAAACAGATCTCAAACAGGTCTCAAACAGGTCTCAAACAGGTTTCAAACAGGTCTCAAACAGGTTTCAAACAGATCTCAAACAGGTCTCAAACAGGTCTCAAACAGGTCTCAAACAGGTCTCAAACAGGTCTCAAACAGGTTTCAAACAGATCTCAAACAGGTCTCAAACAGGTCTCAAACAGGTTTCAAACAGGTCTCAAACAGGTCTCAAACAGGTTTCAAACAGATCTCAAACAGGTTTCAAACAGGTCTCAAACAGGTTTCAAACAGGTCTCAAACAGGTTTCAAACAGATCTCAAACAGATCTCAAACAGGTTTCAAACAGGTTTCAAACAGGTTTCATTACGGCATTTAGCAGACGCTTTTATCCAAAGCGACTTACATATCATCATACTGTTGGCGGAGGCCGCCATGCAAGGTGCCAACCTGCTCAACGGGAGCAATTTGGGGTCAGGTGTCTTGCTCAAGGACACTATGACACTTTTTTTCCCCCAGCAGGAGCTGGACTCGAGCCTTCAACCTTGTGGTTGCTGGGCGGGAACTCTACCTCCTGAACTACTGCCACCCCCTTTTGTATGTTATTGCGCGTGTGATAAATGACCTGATTGGTCCAAATGTCCTCACCCACTCCTGAACCAATAACAAACAGGTGATTCGGTCTTGGTCTTCTTCCTAATTAAAATGCGTGACCATGATGTGGCCAGGGAAAGGGAAGTTTGGGGGGCCCCTGCTGGAGCTGCTACCTCCGTGACCCCACTTCGGATAAGCGGTTGAAGATGGATGGATGGATGGACCACGATGAAATTATCATGTAAAGGGCGCCAGTGACATTGAATTGGATTTATGTCACCCTTGTGCCACAAACCTTACACAAACACATGAAAATGAAATGTTAAATGGCTAATTTAATTACCATTTCCTTTTTTTTCATGGATCATGTGATTACAATAGTAAACTGCTATTTCAAACAATGTTTTTCATTTTAATTTCAATTGCAGGGTTCTGTCATAAAGGGCGAGATAATTAAATGTGAAATGGACTTTGCCTTTGCATTTTAATATTGGCAGACAATGTGCATACCTAAACTTGAAAATGCAAATGCAACTGGGGTTTTGTCACTGAAAATCAAATGATAGTCATTTTAATTCTAATATTGACTGGATTATGTTTTCCATATCATGAAGCCGGCCGTAGACATGAGCAGACAGTACGCTAAATCCCTGCTGCCCTTTGAGTTGCACATTCTGTTGTTGTTTAAGTGGATTAATATTACATCAAATTAATATGAAGCTGTAAAAATGTGGCGCCACTAAGGTGATCAAACAGAAGCCAGAAGTGATGTGTGCAGAATAAAGGCAGATGAACCAGACTGAAATAAACAATATCGGAGTTCATTCCATATTCGGCTTGATACGTACTCTTATATAATATATTTCCAACTCAGCTCAGTGAGAACTTGATGTGCACCATGTGACCCAGGCCTCACCGCAGTGACGTCCAAACCAGGTCTGGTTGATATCCCCAGCAGTGTATATTTACTGTTTAGACTTTGTTGTTACATAGCCCTCGGGTAACTAGTGTCACGTCTAGGCTTCATTTCCTGAATCCCGTTACTGAATGTTGTAAAGGACAGCAAATATTGATCCTTCTAGTACGGTACATGGCGGCGCTCGGATCTCAAACAGGTCTTTTGTTTCTGATGAAGACAGGAATCAATGGGAAAGGTCAACAACACTTTGTCAAAAGAGCAGCACGTTTGGTTTAAATGACGAAGGCTCAAAATGCTAACAAGCCCTTTTGATGAAGGAACGTTTTTGAATTTTTTGGGGACATTGTTGAAAATATCTGTGGAAGAAACGAAACCTTTCATCCTTTGGTTATGCTTCATTTTTCAGGTCTACAATTTACTAGTGAGCAGGCGTTAAGTAAACAGAAATTTTCCAAAAGAAACTTCATAGACATTTCTTGAAAACGACCCCACCATTTTTTATTAACGATATCCCACTATTTCCTAATACATTTTATTTGATTGTGATGAAGTTATATCAATTTGTCTTTGGCTGGACCGTCCTCTGTACTCCTACTTCCACTCGTCCCTGCTGAGTTGCTGAGAGACGTACTGGCAGAAACACACCCCTCCCACTAGGTGACCAGTGGAGCTGGGTTGGGGAAAGGGGAAGTGTAGTTTGGCCAGGCAGCAGGCGTATCCCGATGAGAAGAAGACCAGAGCTCTTTGAAACATCTCCTCAGCCCAGACCTGGTCCGGAAACGTTTCCTCAAACCCACACCTGCACCCATCCAGAGAAACATACACCAGATAGATCTTGATACTGGACAGACAGCCCATTAACACTTTCTCCCCAGAAAGGATTGTGTTTGCTTCACCTACAGCTTTCTGCATCTCCCTCAAAATATACTTCTCGTCATCCCTCTTCCAGAGACACATCTGAATTATCAATCCCACTGGAACACAGAAAATTAAAATGACGAGTGACCTAACACCAACAGGGTTTATATTCTCATCATTCACCATTACGATAACTGTCATATATAAAATAAAAGCTGTCATGACTAAAAAAAGTATTACACCGACAATATAGATCACTGCTCTTTGCCAGAGAGGACGCAGCCACACTTTATTTTGAAAAACACTGTTGATCCTCCTCACTGCCATTCTGTACTTCTCTTGGTCCTCTATGACCAAACGCAGTTGGTCCGGCATCTCCATGTCACTGAACTGACCAGCGTCCCAGTTATGGAGCCCCTCCTCATTGACAGCAGTCAAAGGCTGCAGGGCCTTCCCGTTGTAGATAGAGGGAGGCTGGAAGGGCGCCACAGTGGACCCTTGAAGCTGCTGGTTGGGAGTGCAGAGCACCTTGAGCACCTTACCGATAAAGTCTGGGTCCCTGGCCTCCAGGTAGGTGAGGTGGCAGAGGTGAAGAGGAACAGAGACCCCCGGCTCCAGCAGCACTGGCACCATGGGCTTCCTTTCCAGGCAGTCTCTGAACAGAGACATGTTGGCCTCCAGGAGACACCAGCGGCTCCTCACAAACTCCGGGCTGAGGACCAGCAGGACCTTCTGGCTCTCTTGGATGCAGTCGGACATGTTCTCCAACACGGTGCGGCCGGGTATGAAGTCACGCTCATGGTAGCAGACCTGCAGGCCACAGGACTCCAGCTGGTTGATGAGGGAGTGGGTCCAGCTACAGTCGGTGCTGCTGTAGCTAATGAAGACGTGGTAAAGCTCACCCTCTCCCAGTGTGGGAGGGACATGGGGGAAAGTTGAGGGAGGCAGTGGGACAACGTGCTTTGATTCAAAGTCGCCTCCGATCTCAAGTGAATTGATAGGTTCCATTACCCGAAGAGAAAACGGAAGTGAGAACGTGATGTAATCTAGAAATGAAGGCAAAAAGGTTTAGGTGTCCTCTACTTTACTAAACTGATGAATGATCAACATGCCTGTTTTGTAAGAGTATGTTTAAAGTGTTTTTTAAAGTAACCCAAAACGCATTAATCTGCTAACACACAAAAACACATTATTCTTGAGGTAAAATAGCATTACCGGAACTAAATACAGCTAATCATAGGTAAATAAGTATGGCTGTAAACCTGTGTTCAGATATACTGTATAACTAATGGCAGTTATGAAAAGATCATTATGTAAAACCGATTACATACATGAAATATGTATATAACCCAGCCATGCAAAATATGTACATATCAGCATAAAGATGACCTTCTGCCAAGCCACTAAAATGGAAAATGTACTGTAAGTTCTGGTGCCTAACGTACAAGCATTTCTTCCAACATTACGTTTAATCTACAAAACCCAAACATACTACTGTGTTCTGTTAATGGATGATTACTGCAGCTGCACTGAAAGGACAAAATACACAAAAATGTACATCCATACCTGTTCATTTGAAGCAAATGTACTGTAGAGTGATGTCACTGTGTGGATCAGCAAGAGCCGGGAGTACAACGAGGAAGTAGCAAATCCCCACTATGCTGCTTTTAGCTTTGTTAAAGAGAAACTCTGCTTCCTGCTTTCTGAAGGGCTTTTGACATGGATGAAGTCAATAAAGCTGCTGTTCCTTTAAAGGCAACATTTTGCTCGTTTCATCACCCTGCCAGAGAGAACGCATGTTGATCTCCAGTTTGAACTGTCGGCTGAGTTGATAAAACTATGTTGACAAGCACCAAGCTGTACTGGGTCATATACTATTTGCAAATACCTTCATGGTTTGTTTTAGCCTACTTTGGTGTCGGGTGGGGGGGGGCTTTACCACACAGGACAGTACAATGAATGCCAGAAAAGTCTGACAGTCACAGGGACTTTGTGAACGTAAAATGTAGTATGCTTTTCTGAGATCGACAGTTTATCTGACACAATCTGAATTATCCCACAAGTCTGATACTCCCTGCATGTTAAAACAAATGATAAGACTCGTTTGCAACCACAATTTGGCCCATGTCTGGCGGCCATAGGTAAAGCTAATGTATTCTTGCAGTAAGGGGGATTACATCTACAAACCAATTCAAATGGCTCAGATTACATTAACTGTTAACAGGAGATTACAGGGTGTAAGGATGTGTTTCCACCGATAGTCCTGCTGTTGCTGACGAGGGCGTGGCGATGCTCTCTCCCTCTCAGTGTGGGTGTGATAGTGGGGACCCTCAAAGGGCAACTGATAAGTCATAGCAACTCCTCCTTCTTCTAACCAAACTTGGTAGAATTGTTTTCCATAATAATGTTCAAGGCTTACTAATGGATAATGGATTCTGGTGGTTTGATAGTCAGATTGTGATGTAATACTCCGGGGCCCTTTTCTGTTGCGGATGAGGTGGCATGGTTGTTAAATGGCTTATCTTGACCAAGAATAGCTGCAGAGTTACAAGAGGACAGTCCAAACATATTCATCTCATATGAAATACATTTTATGATTCCAACTCCTCAAGCCCAGCAGTGGCTCTGGTGTCCTCCATCTTCAAGAACAGTGATCCGATAAAGATCCGTAAGCAAAGCCTGTCTGTGTCAATGACCTGGGGCCATTTTAATATCTGTGAAATACTGAAAATGGAATTCCACTCATCCAAACCTGTTTCCTAATAAAGAACAATTTAGACAATAGAAATCACATCTTGAAGGTTCTTCCCCCGAGGGGTGGAACAACATGTTTTTTACAGTTCAGCTTCAGTGTTTTCATTCTTTCCTGACCGCTGATCAGCTCTAAATAGCTTGTGGCGACAGGACTGAACAAGAGCCTCAAGGTAAAGAGGAAAGCAGCCCTAACAGTGTAATGTACTTTTGAGTTGTAATCTATGCTGACCCAGGGAGAACAGTGAGCAGAGAGGATGATGAACGCTCTAGTGCCCCTCACTCAACTCTAAACTCACAGAATCACATACTATACAGATCACTCTACCT
>OMOT01043959.1:0-13718 GCA_900312575.1 Acanthochaenus luetkenii
GTTATTGTGAATGTGCTTAATAAAGTTTGACTGACTGAACTATCTGACTGGTTTGTGTCGACCAGAGTCAGAGAGCGTTAGGGGGCAGAGGGGATGTTACTCATGTTATGTTGTTGGCGCGATGTTACGAGGACGCTGCTAATAAAGTTGCATACGAGTACATAGTGGATTCACGTTTATTATTATATTTACAATATACCACCGTTTTTATGCCGGTCGTATCATTTTATTTTGTAGTATTTATCCGCCACACCTTAAAGACCGGTCCGTGAAAATATTGTCTGACATTAAACGGGTCCGTGGCGCTCAAAAGGTTGGGGACCACTGGCGTAAATATCTCATGTTACAACACCTGGACACCTGCGGCTTATAAACAGGTGCGGCCTATTTATGTACAAAGTTGTGTTTTTGAAAAAATGTAGTTGGTGCGGCTTTTATTCAGGTGCGCTCAATAGTGCGGAAATTACTGTACTTAGTAATGTTAACGTTAGCTAGCTAACACAAGTATCTTCAATGAAGACAGTAAATAGTATGCAGTATCGTTACATGAACTTTTTGTGTTAATATAATGACATCTGGGAGCTACAGCGATTTAAATGCAGCCAGGTTAATTAGCGTCCTGGCTGAAGCGGTTGGTAGGGCTGTTCGATATGATGATATATATCATGCAACGATAGAAAAATGTCTATCGTAGATATTTTCCTCTTATCGCCATTGCCGCAAAAAAGCCTACTTCATCTTTTACATCATTCTCAACCCCGATTTACGTTCTCTACACATGGACTGGAATAACAAACAAACACGGAACAGCGTGACACAGAATAAAACTTTTTTTTTGCCTGTTAAACAACAGTTTTCAGTCGCGCTAATTATTATTATTACAACCAGAAAAACTTTTTATGCGATGGATCATCAGCTCTTATCACGAGTGTGGCCTTGTATGTAATCTGGACCGTTTAGTCTCAGTCATCATTTAATTTGGGAAAGGAATGTCCACTAGGGATGGGTGGATCGAAACTGGTATCAATACTTCAATACTCGCATGCTACTCATTTGGTATTGATGCCCTTTGAAAAGTATACATTTCAAGTTTCACTACGAGGTGGTAAATTCCCCAGTTCCAGGAAGACAGCCTTACAATCTCCAAGAAGTGAGACAGCAGTCATGAAGGAGCTTTAGTTTCATGGACTTTACAGTTTAGACTGTTTTTCAATATGTTCCACAAAATAAAAACCATCCAATTTCTTGCACTATTTTCAAAGGCAATTCAGAGACTTTTTCAATTTCTGATTGTTGGTTTACTTTTACTTATTTATTCATATATGGTTGTTTGTCTCTTTTGGTCGTTTCTGTTCTGATACACTGCTGTAGTGCGTTGGTCATGTTAAATAAAAATACATTAATGTAACTGCTTTGGGGTCAATTCTTAATGCAAACATTAATATTTTAATAAAGCACCAGGTTAGAGGGTTCATGGTACAATTTACAACATTAGTCATCTTAGAATCTCTTTCATATCCAAGTAAAATTGGTATTGTAACTGAAACATCCCTAACCTAACAGATATTGAATCAAACCAATTTGGGAAATGGCGATACCCAGCCCTAGAGGCGTGAGATTATTTTGTACAAATTGACAAATTCGTCATCAAATTTACAGAAAACTGATTATATCTTGATATATATCGTTATCGTGACATGAAATTACCCATATCGTGATTTTGTCCATATCGCACAGCCCTTCCGGTTGGTTATGGATGGACAGACAGTTTGTAGCAGCTGAAGAGCTGAAACATGCCACTGGACTCTTGTTCAAACCTTCCTGTCCACTCCTTTTTGCCTCCTACAAATGCCACAATGCCTTCGAAAAAGGCTGCCTGAGCTGCACGGTGGCTCAGTGGTTAGCACTGTCGCCTCACAGCAAGAAGGTCCTGGGTTCAAATCTCACCTGGACCTTTCTGTGTGGAGTTTGCATGTTCTCCCTGTGTTCGCGTGGGTTTCCTCCCACAGTCAAAGACATGCAAATACATGTGTTTGTGTGTAGTGTAGTATATGATGTGATGTACTATGTATATGATGCAATGTAAAGCCATTTGAGACATGCTTGTATAAAAGGGCTATATAAATAAAACTTGATTGAGAGCTGTAGTTAGGTTGAAACTTGTAGTTCTGAAATGTAAGTTGTTATCATTATTTTAATTGATGCCTTAGTTTTATGTTGTATGTATACCTTCTTTAGAGTAATTTGAAATGTAGATTTTTTTGAACGTGTTTTTGCATGTCAGAATTGTTTTCCTTTTAAAACCCAAAATGTAATATGGTACTTAATGCACTAAATGGGTTTAGTTTGACAGATAGTATTGTATGCAATTTAAGCAATAAAAATATAGATTAAAAAAAAGAAAATAAATTAGTTGTTAATTTTCAGAGGCCTGTCTTATTTTCTCTTGTATATTTACTATTTCTCATTAACAAAGCAAAAGTATTTGATTACTAGATTAATCAATGGAATAATCTGTAGAATACTCGATTACTAAAATAATCGATAGCTGCAGCCCTAAAATACCCAAACTGCAGATTTAAGCGGATAGCAGGTTCTTCCTGTAAAGCTCCCATTTCACGTTTTTGCGTCAAGAGGACAATCAATCAATCGCCTTTATTTAACCAGGTAAAAAACTCATTACGATTATAATCTCTTTTCCAAGAGTGACCTGGCCCGACTCGTGTATTATTTTCACAACCGGCACGTTGGAAACTGACGGAGGCCCCAGAAAAAAGCTATCCAAATACTCCAGCATTTAAGTTCAAATCAGCCGCCATCTTACTCACCCTCCGCATCCTCGTCATCAACCTCTTTGTCATTCAAATCCTCCTCCTCTTCTTCCTACAGATAAAGATCAAGCAGTTTAACATTTCCCCTCACGTTTTGAACGGTCACTCCAGACAGTACATGTTTACCAGTTACAATACGCAAATCCCATTTATTCTTGTCTTACCTCTCCACTGAGGTCCTCATCTTCCTCTTCTTCATTTTCCTCCTCTTCATCCTCCTCTACCTCATCATCCTCCTCATCTCCTGGTGCTGCATCTTCGTCAAAGTCCTCCTCATCTACATCCAAGTGAAACAGTTAATAGACGAAGCAATTATATAAATTATCAAACAACTGTATCGATATCGGCAATGTATAAGAATCTTAGGATTAACTAGATACTAGAAAGACAACAGCTATCCACGATGGTATTTGAAGCCGTTTTGCAGAAGCCTAGAACCTACCATCTTCATCGTCCTCATCATCATCATCATCCAAGCCCTCTGCGTACACCTCGGCGTCAGAATCCGGTGCCTCTTTGTCGTCTTTGTCGTACCCGTCCAGGTACGTGAGATGGGGTAGTAGCTTGAATACGTTGTCTCTGTACTCATTCAGGTTTGTCACGTCGCAGTTGAACAAGTCTAGGCTTTTCAGCGTCCCCAATTCTTTCTGCCAAAAAAGAGGGTGAAGTTTGATAAATAAGGCAGCAAGCTGTTTTCTATATTGTACCTTCAAATTCAATATAGATCCTGTTTTGCGTGTTTTGTTAGGGCCTTGCTGCTTACCAAGGGTTCAATTGTGCTGAGGTGTTTGATTTTATTGCCACTGAGGATGAGATGTGTGAGGTTGGAGCATTTCTCTGCCAGCACTTCCAGCCCTCCTGCGATCCTGTTATCGCTGAGTTCGAGCTGTTGATCAACGAAACAAATCAAAAAGTGCAAAACACAGTAGCCGGGTAACTCGAAGACGTGTTATGTAATGTGTTTGAGGTGAAAAACACCAACCTTTTTGAGTTTATTTAGCTTCGGCAAGTCGGCGACTGTCGTCAGCCCAACATTGACTGTGCTGAGGAATTCCAACTCCTCAAATTCATCTGTTAGACCGTCTATCTTGCCTTCATTTGAGCGACAGTTGTCTAGCACAAGTTCTTTTACCTGGAAATGTGTAAAATTGGCCACCATCAAATTTGAGCACTGAAATACAACATCATACTATCAATTGCCAGTCTAGTATGTGTGCAGTTTCTCTCCTCATGAGCTGGATGGCAGAAAATGCAAGATATTTCAAGATTAAAAATAAGTATAATCTGTTGCCGTTACACATTTTGAACACAATACACGTTTTAAAGTATTTTTGTGAGTAACTTTCCAGACTGGTATTCTTACTCTGACCAGTTTGGTTAATTAACAGAGTATGCCTATATTAAGCTAGCTGTTCAAAACATCCCTAAAGCAACTTGTCAAATAGATAATTGCTTATAAAACAGTGTAGTAAAAAAAAGCACAAACGTTTAATTGTGTTTTAGATAATACAATGTTATTCTTCCATCAATACCGTTCTTAAAAAGTAGCTTAGCAGCGTGGTTGCTAAGCGACACGTAACTACAATGATGAATATTTAAATTGTCTGGTGAGCGGCTATCGTCTTTTTTTTATTTTTACGACAGCTTCGAACGTGACTCGGCCAATCAGAAGTGAAGACCGGAACTACCCATTTGAAAATCTTACTGTCGACAACTGCGGTTCAGTTCTCTCTGTATCGCGATGCATTAGCATTACGTAAATACCACATGTACTTATTGCACAGGAACAGATAGTGTAGCATTCTAAAATGCTCGGCTGCCAATGTATTAGGCAATATGACGTACAGCCGTTTATGACCGGTGCTGATGCACATTAGTCGAAACGGGTCTGAGCCTCGGGCAGAAACAGACCTACGAGTCGTGCACGGGGTCATTTGTGACTGAGTAGGAGGGGCAGCTAACGTTAGCTAAAGACGATTAACAGTTAGATCGCTGCCAGGCATAACGTTGCTTTGTTCCTTGCGCTAAACAGTTCCCGGTTGGATTGGCGCTGTGTATACATTGCTATGTATAAAAAAGGTATGAGGAAATCGATCATTTGTGTCGAATAAAGCGACATACGGTGTAGCTCAGGTTGCCTTTTGTTTCTCAGTAAAATGGCGGCTTGTCCTAGTTCTGGAAACTGGAGCAACGCGGGTGTCTTCGCTGTAGTTTCGTGACGTTACGTCGAAAAAGGGCAGAGGGCCTTCGACGAAACTACTAAATTACCACCCAATAATAATGATTAGTGAGGCGGGCATGTTTGTTTTCCACCCAGCCCGGACCGTTTAGTGCCGAACCGTGGTAACGTTAGCTGGTAACGGTCCAAGCTAACGTCGCTCTCGCTCGGCCATCTGTGCGCACTGTGGCTCTGGTTGCAGGGCGCAGACACCTCGGTGTGTTACGTTTGTCAAGGCGCCCAGCTGGATACTTCAATTCGAATAATCGCAGGTCTGCGATACAGTGTTTGACGCGATAATTCGAGGCTAGGATATTTAATGCATCATTTCACGACTTTCGGTGTCCACGTCCTTTACGCGCCCAGCTACGTCGAATCCGGTAAATACGCGTTCCAAGCCGACGAACGCAGATAGTACGGCAGGCCGTGAACACAACAACGATGAAGCGCAGCGTCGAAGAAAAGGGGCGCGTTCGTAAAGTTGCAAATATGGCTTCCCGTGCCGCCTGCCTTGTTTATACCGCTGGCGAAAGAGCCGCGCTGCGTCCGTAACGTGGTTCAACTCGCACACCCGCAGCAACTGTAATGTTGCGTCTCCATCGTCCTCATCGACTTGTCGGGAACTTTGGCGTCCCCTCGCCGAGAGACACCGCACGAAGGCGTCTCGGGTTAGCCGAGTCCGAAGCGTCACCAGCGAGACGTGTGTTCGACTTACGTCCGACGGAGTGCGGTTCCGCAGCTCCAGGAGAATCCTCTTCTTCATGTCCATCCTGGCTCGGCTCGGCTCGCCCGTGATATGATATGTACACTTTTTAGTAATTACTGCAGATGCAACTATCGCCTCTTGAACAGGACGTTGTTGTTCATTCAAACTTGATCCCCCCCCTCGGTGGGCGGGAGTATGTTGGGGAGGATTGTCGTCACCGCTGACCAATCGCAGGCGCCAAGTGCAGAGGGAACGGATTTACAGACGCGCTAACCAGTCACAGCGCGCAGATGAACCTGGGTGGGGTTTCGTTAACTCGCGTTGACGTCGGATCCATCTGTGATCACGACAAGGTTGTTCAGCGTGTTGAGTTGCCCCGTCAAATGTTTAGCCGAACTTGCATGTCGTGTGCAGTGAAACGCCTCGCGAAGCGTCCGAGCCCCTGCAGGGGGTCTTCACCAAATGAGCGCTTGGTGCAACGACCATGTGTTTGGACAGTCGGACCTCCACTGGGTGGCCACTTTATTTATTAGGTGCATTGGGAGGACCCAGTCCGAGGTTATACCGCGCTTATCCACAAGGGGGAAGCAAAGCCGTGGTCTGGAGCCAGTAGGACCGTCAGCAGACATGCTTAGCACCACCCACTTTGTGGTACAATCAGCCGCCAAAGTGAATTCTTTAAGGGGAAAAATGAACCTTTTATAAAGTGAACATTGTGACATTTTAACTTGCACATGTTAAATGTATTGCTATATTAAGAGTACAAGCTGAGGATTATCAACATCTCTCTCGTCTTACTCGCTCACTCCCCTTCACTTTATTAGTCTGATAATAGTATGCATGTTCAAGATAAGGAGATTAGTGAGAAACTGCCAATAACTATTATGCTGCAGAAAATACAGCCCTAATTCCCAGTGTCCTGTCAAAGCAACAACATGAGCGTATTTATACAAAATAAATAACAATTCAACTCAAAACACAAATTCATTTTTTTCTACATTTCCTCTGCAAATTTGTCAATGACTGTTGATAAAGGTTATAAGAGTGAATCTCCAATGGGAGAATGAATGGAGTATAGAATTACAACAAAATGTGTGATCTAGATAAACACTATTCTATCACAATCTGAATCTCTTTTATATGAACAATAAATGCTTCTGACAAAGGCAAACAATGCAAAAACTATTGGATCTAAAGTTGTGCCAAATTGAAGAGATTTGTAAACGGACAATGGTCAGCGCAGATAATCCTTCTCTTTAATTATGCCATAATGCTCCATACCAGTATTTTTATTTTGAGGGAACAAACACTCGGTGTAGAAACATTGGCACCCATTGACAGTCCATAATCAAAGCATGGTGCTTTTGGCTAATTTAGTAAGCAGCTAGCAGACTATGGGGCACCTTATTAACTATGCATACTAACAACCACCTCATTAACTATGCATACAGCCCACAAATTAGAGTGTTAATTAAAATGTGGGTGTGGGTGACGTCAGCTACACCAGGAAGTGGATACTGTTGACCACTACTAACAGTAGTAATATCTTGGGTAATTTTACGTTGACATGCCCTTTGTTTAGAGAAACAATGAAATTGGGAAATGTGATTTCCATTGCACTGAATCTTTAAGGTCTTAAAAAACGTTCTGAGACTGTGGTGGAAAGTATCTTTAATCAACACAAATGACACTTTTGTTTCTCAAGTGATCATTCCTGATATTATGAAGGAAAACAAGGTCACCTGACCGCCTCAACGCCATCTTGCCTCCCACAGTGCAGTGCTCCCATTGTCATGTCCACAGTCGCACCAACACCACTTTCAGGAAACGTATGGTGCGAACTGCGCCAGCACCACTCTGACCCCTCTACCTGCCACATGCACTGAGGGAAAACTAATTGTGTACAAGATGGAAGGAGAACGACAGTGAGTTAAATGTACAATGGAAATTATGTTCCACCTGGAAATCGTGGTATTCTTTCTGTCTGTTACCTCTATTGCAAGTGCTGCTTGAACACGTTGGAGTCCTTGACATTGCTATAGAAAACACAATTGGGCCTTGCAATCAATTTTGTATAGAATGTCTTACAGTGTGTTTTTGATTACATGAAAGAAGGTCACCCAACAAAAGAACCTTTCAGAAGTGGCCTATTGGACAGTGAAACATCACATTTACCATCATTCCAAAGCTGACATGTAAAGCTGCTAAGTTGTACAAATAGAAGAAAATGTATCAACAGGGTTACTTAAGTCACTAGATGTCTTGGTATGTTTCATGCCCCTGATGTATTTGTTTGATAGAAGGAGACATACTGGAAGACAAGTCTTTTGCACATGCCTTGGGTCCTGACTAATGGGACCCATTCATTTGCACAGTGATGTTATCCAATATATATATAAAGCCACCTTCTTTCCTCTCTGATTGACAGTCTACGAGTCTCTTCTTTCTGGTTCAATATGTCTATTTGCTTGAAATAAAGTGCTGCCCTTGGGACGCACCATCTCACAACTTTATCAAATAAATGGTTGCATTTGGTAGATTTAGGACCAAACTCCAAATTTGTGGGTGTAGCAATGAGCAAAGGGACAATTTCAACCCCGTTAAGCTGTGATACCTCCACAGATACTCCATCAAAAGACACATTACAGAAAACCATTGAGATGTTACTGCATTAATGTCGGCTTTGATATGGTGTCTTGCTATGACAGCGATTGCTTCAATCAAATCATTTTCTAACTGGTTTGATGTACCTGAAAACTGGAGGATGCTAAATGTGCAGCTAATTTATCATCTCTCAGCCATTGCATGCAAAAGTTCCACATAATTTCCGGTTACTGGACCCAGCAGGATCATCATTGCCACAGAAGGCTACTTCTTGTTTAGAAAGGTAGCAAGATGCTGCTCATCCAAATTCAATATGTGACCTCCCAAAGTCCGTCTGCTGCTGCTGCTTTTGCCTCTGGCCATGACATGACATGCACATGTTGGCTGATCAATGCTTAGGCACAACATTTAAGCTTAACGTATCAAAATTGACTGTAATATAGAAATAAGAGAGTGATGGTGATGGTTCAAGTTAATTTATTTATATAGCCCTTTATCACAGGCATGTCTCAAAGGACTGATGATGATGGCGCTGCTTTGCAAGAATACATTGTAACTCATTTTTTATTTTTTTCTGTCTCGTTATTTGAATTGCGTGTTTATATGGTCCTATCTCGTGATTATAGGTTTCATGATCCTAGAATGAAACCCATTAAAACCCATTTTATAGTTTCCAAAATGCATTAATGGTAAAAAAATCAATAATGTTTTTGTATCAGACAGTAGTGACATAATTACAGTGAAAATTGTGGGTGGCTATATTTTACACATAAATATGATAAATGTAACAACACATGTAAATGTAACTACGCATATCACAAAGGATATAACGGAGATGAAGGATGATTTAATGAATAGATTCCTTGAGTAAGAGATGCGCAGTTCCCCATATAATTAGTTCTATCCACCAACTGGATGTTAGGTGCCAAAGAGCTTATAAAACTACATCTGGACTACAGCAGGCTTGCATAATATGTGATTGTAGTAAAGTTGCTCTACCACAAGGGTGTAATATTTGTTAAGGAGAGACACGGCAACAGCAGTTGGGCAGCTTTTGGAAGGATGGGTTATATTGCTTGCATCACAGAGGATATACAGTAGTAACTGGGATATAAAGATCACGTGCTTCACTGGATGAAACATGATTATACTGTTGGTAGGAGTTGTTGACCAAATGCGCCCCAGCCTCGTTTCTAATTGTAGCTCATGTGTGATGATCATTACATTCTGCTTAATCACCAAAGTCTCTTCACCTCTATGTTTATTGAAATGGCTTTAAAAAAGAAGAAGAAGAAGAAGTCATTTTAGAGTTGTTTTATAAACCATTATTTAATAAGGCAAGTTGAGCATGAACACGGCCTCTGGAATATTCACATTGCAGATTTTGAGGTTGCGATCAAATCTTTTTCGTAATGTTACTTAGTTCTTGAGACTGTTTTTGTCCGCGGGTGACTCCTCTCCCACCACCGACTGCCTGATATGATTAGACTGAAGATTTTCCTCTGTAGGAGTTCGGATCACAATGGCACCAACCAGGCTTTCAGATCCAGACTCCAGGGAGGCTTGTTTGTATACTGCATGAAGTTCCTGTGTCACACTAGACATATGTTCTGTATTACCTTAACAGAATTATACGATATAAAGGAAAGGAAATCATTCTACTGTCAGAAATAATATTGAATCGCTTAATAGAGAGAGGAATAATGAACTGACTTTGTAAGCTGATCAATAAGCGAAAAATGATTTCCCTTCGGACACATTGGTCTGATGGCACTGCAATCACAGCGGTGTAAACTCGGTTAATTGCTTGATGACGTACAAATCGATAATGAAAATGTGAATGAAGCGAAATATAATCAACTTACTGAGCCGCAAGTACAAAGTAATACATTACCAAAATGTGCTGAACTTCACTTGGACAGACCCACGCATTCATTGCATGGGTTGTACAGCAGCTGCGTGTTTTTGACTTGCACAGTGTAAGAGCAGTCAGTTATTTCCTTTCTGTTCCTTTTCAGATTTGTCCACTAGTCAGTCCATTAGAGCCCAGTGACCACAGGTTAGTGCCCGCTGACCTGGCTAATATGCTTGAGCCCTGCTTATCCAGCTGTGGTTGCTGAGTTTAGAGGGGTGAGTGTAATGCCATGGATATCTCTTGATACAACCGCATGGTGTCAACTCATACCTAAGTTGAAAGAGCCCTGCCTCTCCATCTCAATCAGATCCTTTTCAAGAGGTGGATTGGCTGAGACGGCTCATATTCAACCGTTGTGTTCATGTGTTGCCGGTGAGCGGAGGGTTTGTGGTCCGAGTCAGGTGGAGGACATGTGGTGGCTGCAAGTGGCCACAGAGCGACGTTTACGACATACTTAGATATTCCAGTGTCAAAAAAGGGACCAACGCATCATTTATAAAGGAATTGGCTTTGTGCACCTCCTGCAAAATTAAGCTGATCTGCATGTGTGAGAACAATGGGAGCTGGGGAAAAAAGAGCATGCATGACTTGGAGTCAGTAGGCATTCATTATTCATGTTATTTGATTCTGGCAGTTTGGAGACAGTACCTTGTAATGCAACACCTGTGCAGGATGACACACACACACACTAATCTCCTCCGCCATGCATACTGAACAGCCTGCTTACTGCTCACGTGACTTCTCAATCCAAACAAACACGGAACTGCGAGGACGGTTGTGACTCACTTTTTCTTCTTAATGTTGGAGTGAGAATGCACTGAAGTAACAGGGCGGTTAGTTTGTACTATGTGTAGTCGATGCTAGGCAATCGGACACGCTCGCTTTTACAACCGGTAACTAGTTCATATTAAGAATCTGTTTAGGCAGTTAGAAGGATTCAGGACCTTTTTCCTTTTCTGTGCTTCTAATTTCCATTTGTATGACTGTTGTATTTATTTGTATGTACTGTTTTTTGTGTATATTGTTGTAACAATGTTTTTACGCTGCCCTCTTGGCCAGGTCACTCTTGGAAAATATTTTTTTTACCTGGTTAAATAAAGGAAATTGATTGAATTGATTGATTGATTGATCATTTGGGATGCAGTTGTTTACATATCAATGCCTACATCTTGATCTTCATGGTGTACAGAAGGAACATGTGATCTGGTGATCAAGCTGACTGGTGCCATATCTGGAGGATCTGGTTTTTGGTCAATCAAAACAATGATGTTGTACAAAATCCGCCTCTTCAAACGACCTACATGTATCATGCTCATTGTGCAACAGCTTGCCACTAGTGCAAAGGCAGGCCACATTCTCAATCCACAGAAAAAATGAAATGCAGATTGTGCTTTTGGGATATCGACTGGCTTTGAGGGCTTCTTTGTTTATTTTTCAAAAATCGAAATGGTGAAACGAACGGAGCCCACGCTGCATCCTTGATCCTTTTATTTAATCACACACTGACAAGAGGACAGATGCGATGTACACACTCATTTGATAGGAGTGAAATGAAGAGAAACAAGGTCACATGCAGCTTGATGTAGACGGCAATGCACTCTGCAATTAAATATTAATGAGGCCTCTCCATCCTGATCAACTAGAGCAGTCAGACGTTGTGTCCCTTTTTACTGTGCAGCTTCCCTCCTCCTCCCTCTCATGCCCAGCTTGCAGCCGCCCTACCGCTTTTCCACTGGCATGCCATTTCAAAATACACCAAAAATAATACTTCGATTTCTCCATCGTCTCTCAACGTATGAGATGCAGAAACGTCTGCTCAAATTTCAAGTTCAAGTTCAGGTTCATTTTATTGATATCGCCCTTTATCACAACCATGTCTCAAAAGACTTTACAGAAAAGGAGCCAAACTAGATCTAACTGAACAACAATCAATGGAATTACAGAATAGTATAAGACAAACAGGGAAACAGAACAAAGCACAAGACACACAATATAAACTTTAAGCAGGACATAGCAAGCCTACCTATTCTGCAAGGCCTGAACTACCCGGCACCACCAGCCTTAGACCCTCGGGGCTGCAAGGAGAAACTTAAGACTGTGCTACATGACCCCCTTGTGCTACATGACCCCTCTGTGCTACATGACCCCTCTGTGCATGATTGTTCTGACTGACCCGGTCACTTAAGAGAGTTCATCCCTTTTTACATCAACCTCTATCTGGAACAATGGACCAGGACGGTCGCCAGCACTCATGAACCGTGCATACTCCCAAAACGTGGCTGTTTGACACAGAGCCGATATCCGCACAGTACGTTGGAATGAGGCAACACCGCAACAGACCGTAGCCATTTTCACAGAAAGGACAGCGAGCGGTATCCCCAGAATCCATGTTACTATGTTGTTGAATTGATTCCTCTCAAAACGGGCGCATCATGTCCGTCGTCACCCGAAATAAATCTTCTCCCAAACGTCAACTGAACTATTTTACTTCACACCATCTACCTTACTATACACCTACATGCATCGTGCTTAAAGAGAGAAGCCATGGGGGATAAATGGAATTCTCGTTTTTTTGTGGCACCAAGAGCTTATGTCTTCTCCCTGTGTTAATATTTTACCTCATTTGCATAATTTCCATTATCCCATAACAAGTGGGCCCAACTTCATAAAGCCGCTCTACTTTTTCTCTTTTACTCATCAACTCCCCTAATTCTGGCCTATTAATGAAAACCTTATCACAGTGACAGTACAGAATTCATTGAGCAAAATTTGTGTTCCAATGTTATTTATACACACCCTAAAAACGTCTCACTGGGATATATACACAGTACTATGACATTACTGAATGCAATGTGTTCCGTTCCATTTGCGTTCTTGCCTGCTGTGCCGGTGGCAGACAGAGCTGTATCTGCTTCATGGTTCACCAAGGTAAATCTCTGACACCCGGAATCTATTTGGAAAACGTCATTGTCCATTGAAACCGTTTCCATTTAAATGTTTTACTTTTCCTTCCCTAGTGCCTGAATAGTTGTGGCAACGGCAGCGCTGATTTGCTGACACACAGTACAGCTGTGCATTGCTCTCTCTCTCCCTTTCTTACGCCTGCTGTCTTTCTGACGTCTCCTTACCTCCTGCCTGTCGGAGGCAAAGAAAGAAGCTGCATGTCTCTTCCTGTGAATTTCCCCCCCAATGATGGAAACATGTAACAATAGATTCATCATCTGCCGTTATTGTTTACCCCAAACAAACACAAACTGAGCAATTACAGTACACTGAGTCAATATGTCTTGATATAAGTATTCAAATAAGAGCCATTTTTAAACTGCTAGTTATTCTGAGTAGGACTGGGAGAGAACCAGAAGCACATCCAGAACCAAAACTACTCCCTTCCCCCACTGCTACAAACAACCTGGGGGAAACACTGAAGTTTATACATATGCATGA
>OMOT01044021.1:0-10435 GCA_900312575.1 Acanthochaenus luetkenii
TAAGATTCTCAGAGTCCTGTCTACAAAGAGTTACGTCATTTAAAGCCTAGGCTCAGTGCGTACGAAGATGAACCATCATGATTGGACTACAACAGCGTCCATCAAGTGTCAAGGGAGGCGGGACTAACTCCGTACACCAACGAGAAGCTCACAGAGTTTAAACCACGTGATGCTTCCATCTATAGTCAGCCAATAGCAATCATCTACTGTGTTACATATAAATCTATGCCATGAACCAAGGGCGTTGTTCATTTCCTGGTTCTGAGACAGGAAGCCCGTGCACATATTCTTATTCACTTCGATTTCTCATTAAACCTTTACTGCGATTGGCAGTAATAATCTAACAGCTCTACGGTCTTGTATCCATATTTTCACTCTTTTACATCCAACGAACGCCGCGCGTCAAAACATACCACCAGATTGACGCCCAACAGTATCAATGTCAATTTTCACCTGAACAAGAGGGGGAGAAAAGTCAGGCAGACAATTTAAAAGGTAACCAACAATATTCATATCTTAACATCTCCTCCCTTTTCACAAGGAAATAAAGATGCGGCTATATATATATCAATATGTGCCTCGGGTCTCAAAAGTATTCTATGGAAGTACCTTCGTCTGAATGGGCTACAATTGGTCATAAAAGGGCCCTCAGCTGGAAACTCACTCACTCCAGTCAGATGAATAATGGTACAAAGGGCTGCTAAATCATTGAGATAGCTGCTTTGCTCTGTCCAGACTGCATTGGTATAGCACAACACCGCTAACAGATCAATGCGGAGGACGTAAGAGCATACAGGCCCGTGATCCTCGTAGATCTGACGGAGCAGCCATAACTCAGGAAGGTTTTCTGCCCAGGCGTCTGATAAAAAGAAGCCTGATTAGCAGGTGGCATCACAACCCATCCTGTGCAGTAAAGCAGGAAGACATTTAAATAAATGTGAAGCCATGGGATTCTTAGAAAGGAAAGGCAGAGGTCTGTTCTGCCCTTCTAGTCATAAGAGTTTATCGCAGTGGACAAACTGCCCTCTTTTTTCTGACCCATGATGTTAATCTTGAAGGGGGGAGGGGGTTCCGCTTGTCTAGCACTGTTGAGGAAATGACCCAAATATGGTGCAAGGTCATTGCAAACTGATTTCATTTGGATATTAAGGGAGGAGGTGGGGGGTGGGGGGTCTGTGGCTGAGAGAGAGAAATTGAGAGAGAGAGAGAGTTAAGTAAAACCCTCAAGAACATTATGATTTATTTAAGTGAGGAGAAAACATGAATAATGTATCGGCTATACAGAGCATGAATCTCTTTTGTACTAATTGTCATGAAGGCTTGCATTCAGTGTGTGATGGGTGGAGGGGCTGGAGGACCCAGAGATCACAGGGGTGCTGCGGCTCAAAGCCGCCGGTCCTACAGCCACAGCCATTGACTTGCAAATGAGCTCAAGAAGGCAAATTAATGGGGGTGTAATGAAAGCGGTGCTGGGCTTGACTGAAGAAATAATCTGGGACCCCCATTTTGCTTTTACCCTCTTTTTCTGACTTTCTTTCTCTCCCATTCCCTGGCTCGTCCTCTCTCTTCCCACAAGATGGCTCGTGCCACTGAAGTTGATTGCAGAACGCATCAATATGTGAACAAAGTTGGCGGTGGTGGTGTGGGGTGTTATTGGAATTAGCATTCATTTGAAGATCCCCCCCAGCTCTGTTTATTATTCTGTAGTTTTGGCACATTTTCTGGTTTTCCACTCCCAGAATGAGAGATGGGGGGAGACGGAGCAGGATGTTTAAGATGTGTGACGGGCTGTAATGGCAACTTCTTCACTTCGTCTCTTCTCTTGTTTGCACTGGAGAGAGTCAGACCACAGTGAAGGGAGAAATCATTATCTCTTCCATCCATCCCTCTCCTAGGGTAGAGAGCAGCCTGGATCAGATGCTTTGCCCTGCAATTGTGTCTCCTCTCTTT
The DNA here is from genome assembly GCA_900312575.1 of Acanthochaenus luetkenii. Taxonomy (NCBI): domain Eukaryota; kingdom Metazoa; phylum Chordata; class Actinopteri; order Beryciformes; family Stephanoberycidae; genus Acanthochaenus; species Acanthochaenus luetkenii. The sequence goes on from OMOT01044021.1 coordinate 1,951, forward strand.
GAAGCAGTGTGACTCCTCTCGGCCCCCCCAGCACTGCCACCGCTGTTTGAAGATGGAGCTCCTGCTCTGCTCGACCCTTGCTACTGCCACAAGCATATACAAGTGCGCGCACACACACTCACACACACACACATATATGTATATATATATATATATATATTCTAACTAAAGGAATTCATTTTTTGTGTGAGTCAGTCACAACCAAGTCCAGTGTTGATGTGTTGATTGGAGTTAGTCTGAAACTGGCTGTAAAAAAGAATGGATTTCTGACGATAAAATAACTTTATTGATGACAATACATTTATTTAACCACTCAAACAGACTTTAACAAAGTCTTCATCTTTAAACTCATATATAAATAAAGGACAATTATAATTCCTATAATAGGGCTCCATTAAGCTGAAGCTTTACCTTGTGTTCTACAGTATTTCAGTCTGGTTGTCGAGTTACTCCTGAGTCTTGGTTGGTTCTCTCTGGTAGTTCCTCTATTCACAGCTTCTCCTGGCCTCTGGGTTACTGGATCATTGGGCTGGTAGAGACCCCTACCCTGCCCTGCCCCCTGCAGCTCCTTGTACCTCTCCCCAGGTATCTGAACTCTCTCCACCCTCTGCTTCCCCACCCCTCATGCCCTGTGTTTCCCAACAGGGACCGGGGCTGAGATGGATGCGAGGCAGAGCCTAGACCCCCAGATGGGCTGATTTATGGCGTCTCCTTTCATTCCAGGCAGAGCGGAGACCCCTGGGGGCCCGCCTAGAGAGCACTGGGGACAACCGCCGTCTCAAGTCTGACGGCCCCGGGCTCCCAGTCCGCCGTGATGCCAAGTACCAAACGGCCACTCCAGAATGGTTGCCATCCGTCATGAGGGCAACCGGGGATCTGCCTTAAAGAGCTGAAACACAGAGAGCAAGAACAATGAGACCCGCTCCCTTCCTCCCTCGCCTCTTCCCACAGACATTGATCCCCACCGCAACAATTTATTATATCTCTCTGCTATGGCTGCTATGGTCAGGGGTGGGGGGAGATACCTCCGTGCTTTTGTTTAACAGTCAGTGCAATTGCTATAAATATAGCAACACCACAAGGCTACAGCAACAAGATGCAATATTTTTCTACGCTGTATTGATGATACAGTATATGGATACTTAATATATTGAAATATACTAGCAAGTCCAACGTTGTGACGGAACGGTGGGCTGGCTGTATACATACTGTATATATACATACAGTATATGCAGTGATGTAGTGATAAATAAAAGGTGGGTTAAACTCTGACTTCTAGCCGGTACATACACAGTACATACCAAGACACAACACAGCAAAGACTTAACATTCAGTGCAAAGGGAAACTATGAACAGTAGACTATACATATAACCAGGGATATAGTGGAGGGTAAACCCACCTAACCTCAGTTATAATAATACTATAATAGAGTTTACCACCTTTTTAGGCTGATATAAATCTTTATTCAATACATTTTATTTACATCATAGTAAGTAGTATCAAACGGATGTACTTTATATGTGGAAATAGTATTTTATAAAGCTCCTTGTTTTGTAAAATAATAATACAACTGATCCCCTTACTAAGGCTCTCTCATCGCTTATCGACACGTTTAGCCTTGCTCAATTTGTTCACGAAAAGACCCATTCCAATGGTAACACCCTTGTTTTGGTCCTCGCTCATGGCATTACCGTCTCTGATTCGTTAGTTTTACCATACCCACTGGCATTATCAAATCATCACTTTGTTAAATTCCAAATTGAACTACCTTGTCATTGCACTAACAGTGTCAATGCCTATAGCCGCCACACTGACTCGTGGATCTTCTGCCTAAAGCGCTCACCTCATTCCCAGAGCAAGTCGGCTCTCTAGATAACTTTACCAATGCACAAAACACCACCTTAATTAATATGCTTGATTCCATTGCACCTCTAATCACGAAGACTCATTGTCTAAAGAATCCACAAGGAATCCACCAGGTTCATTGGTAGGCCTGTTGCTATTTACATGCTACCTCTTGGTGAAATTATCCGTAATTATGACTTAAATTTTTACTGCTATGCCGACGATACTCAAACCCACATACCTACTAAGCCTAGCTCATAACTAGAAGTATACTTATCTACTGTCAAAAAATGGATGTCATCATATTTCCTGCAACTAAATGTCAACAAAACAAAACAGAGATGTTAAGTTGTTGGCCCCAAAACACAAAGGTCCCACAGTTAAAAATATTGGTGTTTGATCCAATTTCCTCATTCGACTGACACATCTAATATATCACAAAGATCATTTTTCCACTTTTGTAAGATTGCAAAAATTCATCCTCTGTTAAATATGGCCGATCCTGAAACCCTTGTACATGCATTCATTTAGTCAAGACTCAATTATTGTAATGTCCTGTTTTTTGACCTACCAAACTAAACTTAAAAACATTGAACTTGTACAAAATGATGCTGCTAGAATATTAACTAAAACAGGAAAATGTCATCACTTTACACCCATTTTGACCTCACTTCACTGGCCAAATCTGACTTTAAAGTGCTTCTGTTAACATATAAATCATTACACGGGCTTGCGCTGTCATATTTATCTGACCTCTTCATCCTTTATGTACCCCCTCGTGCCCACCAAGTGCAGGACGCTGTTTACCTTTCAGTCATTAACAGCAATCATTACACTCACTGCCTGTCTGCTCTCTGTATGAGTGTGTGGGTTGTGCTTAGCATGGCTGCGTGTGTGCGGCTGTCTGTTGGTCTTTCCTCTCTTTCAAGACACCAGTTGCACATTGTGATTTTACCTGGCAGTGGATGCGGGTGCTGCCCAGGCTTCTGTGGACGTTGGCCGAAGTCTCATCTTTCTGCCTCGTCATATTTCTCTTTGTCTTCTTTGCTTTGTTATCTAATTGTCATTGCCCATGTTATCGTCCATTTTATTGTTTTGTTCCGGCAGCTATTGCACGATAAGCCGGCTTGTTATGTCTTTTCAACAAGTAATTTTGTGTATTGTGCATTGTTTTGTTTCCTTGTGTTATATTTTGTTGCATACTATATTACATCTTTTTTGTGTGTGATTGATTGTTGATTGGTTAGATCTATGTTCTCTTAAAATTCCTTTGAGACATGCTTGTGATGAAGGGTGATATAAATAAACTTGACTTGAGTTGACATATGAGATTTAAGATTTATATAAACTTAAAAACATGGGTAAACTGAGTAGAGCAGCCCTCCATATTACATATATTTAAACATATGTAAAGTATTAATAATGGAATATTGAAGAAATGTGTTCAGTTTAGCTCAGAACTGATGAGTAGAACCATGACGTCAACTGTTAGAGGTGACTGTAACATCCCCAAAACGTAACACGTTCATCCTCCTGTTCTTCTACCTTCTGGGTTCTCCGGTTCCTCTACCTGGACACGGCCAAACTCTTCTCCCTGTCTTTGCTCTGCTGTTCTCTTAATTTCCCTCACACAATGTTCCAAGCACTTAGACGTCCTTTTGCATTGATAATCCTTTTTCTTCTTCAAATGTCCTCAGAGAAAACGATACAGAACATAACGTATCGCTCATATTTGACAGGGTAAGTTTGAGTGTCGCTGAGCTAACCGGGCAAGGGAAGGGCCCGCTGGTGGTAGTGTTGCGCATGCGTGTTTCCAAGACAAGCTGGTTCACAGACAGCTTTTCTGCCCTCCATTCTAACGGTCAGGGGACACAGGCATTACTCTATGAATACGACTGGAAATGACAAAAAGCGCATGTGCGAAATAAACTGAAAACCTGGCAACTTCTCTACGGAGCACCACAAGGCTCACCGCAAGGATTATTCACTGCGTTCCCACCGCATCGCAGTATTGCAGTTTGATATTTTTTGGGGGATAGTAAGAAACAAACATTTAAATTACACGTTTTAATGTATATACTACTTATGCTAATTGTAATAAAATAAGACATTGAAATTGAAAAAAATGAAAATAAAATTGAATTTTAATAAATGCTCTAATCATTTTGAAATGCCTTGGGCATGCGCCGCATTAATAGCTTATTATGACTGCTCTTCTAGTATAGTGTAGAATGTACTGTTATGTACTTTTTCTTTTAGTATGTTTTTTGCTATATGGTCAGGGCAGGTCTGAAATATGGTGAAGGTAGGGCTGTGTAGCCTGTGCGTGTGTGTGTGCGCGCGTGTGTGTATCTGTGTCTGTGTGTGCCTGTCTGTGTTTACGCCTGTGCCTGTGTGTCTGCGCGCGTGTGTATGTGTGCACGTGTGTGTGAGTGAGTGGGTGCATACTAGTATGTTTTTGGATCATATGTGATTTTAACAGTTTTTTACTTATTTTATTGTCGTACTGTATGTTTGTCTACAGGGACTACAGATGGAAATGAGCTTCGGCTAAATCCGGTACATTCATCTTTCTGCTCTTGTCTGAGCGACTAATGTCTTCTGTACACTATCCCTGACAAATAAACTTAATACATAAATGCAAATATTGTCAATGCAACAATCTACATTGCTCAATAAGTAGTCTGCTCGACATATGTACTGTATACAGAGTAGCAAACAGTACACAAATACAGTTTATACACCGAGCAAACGGCATATTGAGCAGTGTAGATGTATAATACATGTTTTATAGATTAATAACCATCCCACCATACTGCCATAATACCGGGCCTGGAATGGCTACTGTCCCCTCATCTGGCCTGGCAAGCAGGGCATCTGCACTGCAGAGAGTGGCCAACAATCTGCAGTGCAGACATACTGGCTACCAGTTCACCAGCCAAGCTACTGTGGCTCTAAACTGGTGGGGCAGCAGCCAGACTGGGTTTCATGGTGGGGGACCAGTGGACCTGAGATGGACTGGTCCAGGACCACTCACATTTGAATGGAAAGAAACCAGTTACAATTTGGGTAAAAACCAATATATGGGGTCGATATTGGCCTCTAATTAAAAGTCGTATATCAGACAGTCAGTGTTGTCCACCTCGGATATGATGGAGGTTGGTAAGTTATGATGGTAGTTTTGTTTAATAAATCTTAGTTTGGCCTTTAAAATCCTGCGTGGTCTCCCATTTTTGTAATACACCTGAGCAGTCTGTGACATTCAACCAGGTCTAAATTTTATTCCACCATGCTACCATTACATTACTGCATTTAGCAGACACTTTTATCCAAAGCGACTTACATATCGTCATATATATATACATCATATACATACTACACACAAGCACATGTCTTGGACTGTGGGAGGAAACGGGAGCACCCGGAGGAAACCCACGCAAACTGGGGGAGAACATGCAAACTCTGCACAAAAAAGGATATTGAACATTGCCACGAATGGCTGTCAGCAGCTTCAATCCAGAAATATCTGTATTGGTATCGCACTTCAAAAATGCATATTGGTTGAAAACAAGTTACTTTCTTTACTTTAGTACATTTGAGTAATCCTACTTTTATGAGTATTTTTAAAAGTCTGTACTTTCATATCTATTTAGTTATTTCTACTTTTACTTGTGTAAGACAATATATTACAGTACTGAGTAGAATGAAAACATTACAGTAAGTAGTAGATTAGTTGTAGTAGTAGTAGTAGTAACCATTACAGCAAAATAGTCATTTGGGACTTTAACTGCAACAAATGATACTATACCTCTGTGATACTAGCTAAATAAAAATTAGCAAATTGTATAATGATCAATTATTTCAAAGGACAATACAAAAAGGTAACTGGTCAATTCTTGGGATGAACATTTTGAAACAGAAGCAAATAATTCATGCTCAAGTATCTAAGACTTGAGCATTTGTTAGTGAACTACTCTAGAATAATTTTCTGGACTAGTTCTCTACTCTAACATCAGTAAAACTGAAGTGACAATTAATAAAAATGAGCTGAAACTACATGGATCATCGTGACAAAATTGCAGCAGCAGGTAGTAATAAGATACATCCAAAGAATAATAGAATGTGAATAAGAAAAGAGCAGCAAATACTACAACTTGAATAAAATATTTGGGCTTTCCAGGAGGAAGGGTGGGAGGCATCTGGACTTGGTGGCGAGGTTACAAGTCAGCGCTGCCAGGAGCTCAATGCCACTGCAGCCTCAGGCACACTATGCAAAAATGCTAAATAGACCAAATGGATTATGTAATAGCACAAAATTTACTGTTGTGGAATATTTACCCACTTTTACTGCAAAAAAAATCCCACATCAACAACTGAGCATATTTAAGCATTCTCCTTTGAGCAGACAGACAATGTTTCTTTCACAAAGTAAAGATATTTTCCTCTTCTCTTTCTGATTTCCACCACCATTGTAATTTTCCTTAAATCTCAGCGGACCATTAGTGAGTACAGAGACGAAAATTGACAATAGGCAAACGACAATACGGAAAGGATCAGTGGTGCTGTTCGCTGTGTTATCTGTGTTTTTGAAAGTGTTATTTCAATTAAAAAGCAGATAAACTGCTGATTAATTCAGCACACTTCCCTATTACAGATCAAATGGGCCTCCTGGGGGCTGCAAAGCCCCAAAGATGGCAGATGCCGTGCACACATTCAGGCATATTTCATACGGCTATGAAATATTGAGCTGGTGTGTGGCATTGTGGTACCGCTGGGTGTCTGTGTTGTTGGGGCTCTATGTAAATCTGTCTGTGACACCCCTGTCTACAGCAGGAGACTGATATCTGGGACACGTTAGGAGATACTATTGGGAAAATGATGCAACGTGATGCTAAGATGCTCTAGACAATTTGAGTCTAAGATTCAGCTTGCTACAGCAGAGCAATGCTTGTGCAAGTTAGGAGGACATTTAGTGTGAATGCTTGCATTTTGCTGAGCTTGTGCAGATATTTATAGATTTTTGTTCAAATCCAGCTAATTACAAAAATAAATAAAAACTGCTGCTACCTCGCCTTACAACCATGTTGCATATAGAAAAAGGTAGAGAGGAAGAACAAATTCAGCTCCTCTAAAAATGTCTTCATTGGTACAGAAAAAACAATGGACCTCATTCTGGAACATTTTCAAGTGTCTTCTTAAATATCGTCTTACGAACTTTGTGAGAACATATCTAAGAAACAGTTCCGCCGGATTCATGAACGTGAGGAAATGTGTTCTTAACCCTCCAAAATGTTCTCAGCTGCGCTCCTCCAATGAGGAATGCCATTGATTCTTACATTGAACGCGCGTTCTCGTGAACCCAAATTTACATACAGAAACGCCTCACCAGCTCCTTATGAGGGAATGAAAACATAGGACCAGTTGCAAAACAGAAGATGAGCAGTGGAATGTTTCTCCACTGGCTCTTACAATGTGCAGATTAAGCAAGGTAAGAAAATAATACAACATAAAATAATAAAACCACAGTAAGTAAATAACAATAGAGAACAAGACGGTATATGGACTATTAATACTAGTGTGACCAAATGTCCTCTTTTATGTCCTCACGGGTCCTTAAACATCTGTCCAGCTGTCTGTTTTTAATGAACTCCTTAAAATGTTCAGGGTTTTGCATTGCTTGTTCCACCGACCATTTCCACAGAAAATTTTGAATATTGTTTCCCGTTCCATAAGGGTAACATTACGCATAAACTATTTCAAATATTATAAATAAGGTGCCGCACAGTTACCAGTTTGTATTAAACTATTCTGTAATTCGATTGATTGTTGCTCAGTTAGATCTAGTTGGCTGCTTTTCTCTATGTTATATATTTTTTGTATAGCACTGGTTAATTGTCCTTGTGCGTTTTTACGTATGTGTGTTTTTCTTTTACACCTGGGTCCTGAGAAACGTCATTCTACTGTATGTGTATGGATATTGTTGGAATGACAAATAAACAAACTTGAAACTGAAATATCTGCTGCAGTTTGTAGGTTAATTTTAAAGTTCCAATTGACCCAACGATGAGTTCCAATGAGTTAAACTCTTCCAAGTTGTAGAAACAAGATGTCATCCCGTTCTTCTGATATGACATCTGAGAGTCAATAATGAACTTGCAATAAATCAATAATATACATCCAAGAACAATGAAAAAAGTATAACCATTTTGCGATCATGCTTCCTAATAAAGCAACAACATGATATCTGCTGCGAAGCACTATGTGCACTAGTGCTGAGAAGGGTGCTATATAAATAAAGTTTTACCTTACCATACCTTAACAAACAGCATTAAAATAATCTTAAAAATGTGTCTACATGTGTACTTTCTTTCTTCTCCCTCTTCAGTGGTTATAACTTTTAAGACTTTGTGTATGGAGATGCTTACTTTTGATTTAGCGGGGACCTTAACTTTCAGTTGTGACAACCTATCCTGATAATAGCTTCTTACAGTGCAAGATTCACGGCAGGCATTGCTAGCCTTCCCTCCCTTTGTGTGTCCATAACTCATTTGAGTGTAAGAGCAAACAAACTGCTGTAACAGCTCTCTGGACAGGAGTTTGGCTGGTCCGGTTATGATGCTGCTCTTCTCTCAATGTACC
>OMOT01044025.1:0-12649 GCA_900312575.1 Acanthochaenus luetkenii
CACCTCAACCCCTTTCTGTGCTCCCTCCACTGGCTGCTCATGGCCGCTCACATATCATACTGGTGTAGAAGCAGGGCGCAAATTATACAATGACCCTCCAGGGCGTGAAGGGAACCCAGTACAGTGCGGGCGCTTCAGTGAACTTACAGTCCTTACAGCATCTTGCATAATGTCTGCAGTCTGTAGATGATGATACAGCACGTACCACACAACACGTTCTGTAGTCAGGGGCAAAAACTGACAGCAGGTCAGACCCACACACACACACACACACACACACACACACACACACACACACACACACACACAGTCTAATAGAAAAAAGACATCAACATTCCACATCATCTCATTCAACATCCCACATTGTAGACCCTGTACTGGTCCCAATACCAAAATGAATGGATAAAATATGACTCAGTCTACAGGCTCAAAAGCTTTAGGGGAGTCTGAAAACTTATTGCAAGATTTTTCCAGGATACGAGAGATATATTGTAATATTTACGATTACAGGAAAGAAGGACATATAAATGTTTCGAATCCCCCCCCGACCTGTTGTTTTTGCCTCTTTTGGGGGTCTTAATTAGTAACCAATTGTAAAACATAATGTTATGGCGCCCTCTATTGGTCATTGTGCAGTGGCAGAAATTCCTACTCCAAGTGGAATTGATCATGTCTGCAGGATTCCTACACACAATGCAGTCCGTTGAAAATCTAAACAATACACTTTTTGTCTTCCTACCACTCCGTTTTCTTGCAATGTCACAGGTTCAAATCCGAGTCAAGATTAATGTTGAATGCCACATCCTCTCTCTCCCCAGTGTCAACTATATATCTTCCAACCTGACAAGTGCAACCAAACCTCTCCAACTCTTCTGGACCTGCTGCTGTGGTTGATCCTGGTCACTTCTGTCACTTGACGTCTAACATGAAATAAAAACACAAAAATACTGTGTCTTTCTGCATCAATTCACTCAGTTTGAAGGCTGACTCTTTATTGATTTCATATGAATGCTGTCTGCATTTCACGAAAATGTATATATATATATATATACGCTTATAGTAGAGAAAGCTCCTCTGCAACTGGCTTTATTCATTTGTTACCCTTTAAAGGAAACTCTCTTGACCGTTAAGTGAATCTACTGAGCAAAGTATCATTGATGCTGAATAACCTTTCGTGGATACCATGGTGTTCATACTGGTGAAGGAACAAGATCCCACCTGCACTGAGCCAGTGGCCTATGATGCCCCTCATGCAACCTTAGCTCAAGTAGACATGTACATCCAAATGTATGGTACCTGTTTTGTGTGTGAAGCCAAACTGATAACGCAGCAAACATGGGAAGTACCGCTGTGCAAGCGAAATGAGACTCTCATCGGTTAGGCTTCACGGCGAACTGCAGTTAACGCGTGACATAATGCGTGAAAGGACTTTAGACCGCAAACAGCACGTTTGACAGTGAGTAACGTCTAACTGAAAGGTCAAGCTGAGTGCCGTCACCTACCTAGCATATAGTAGTTATATAGACTTGAAGTTGTATATTTCTTCAAAAGCAGAAACATCATATCACATGGAGGAACATTGTGCGAGACGTGTCCTCCGTTACTTGGTTTGCTGAGGCTTCACTCTGAAGGTGGGCCGTCTGTGGGTTTGACACAAGGTCATGTTTTCTCTTTTTCAAATTGTGACATCAAATCAAAGATTTGAACAAGACACATGCTGCACTGCAATCCCAAATGGGACAAGGCTGTTTGATTTATTTGGGTAGTGGTATTCTGTTGGAGCTTCGGAGCCATATCAAATGCCGTTTTTTCCTGATGTTAGGTTGAAGGGCAGAGACAGTTCCAGTCTTTGCTGATAGCCCCGGCAGCTGTTCCGTAAGCTGCCAATCCAAAGGACCTTGTCTGACCTGCTGTTTTGGGTCACTGATAACGTCTTGGCCTTGGGCCTTAGGGTGCAAGGTGGGGGTGTGAGCTGTAGGCCACCTCTCCGCCTACTGATACTTGAGGAGTCGTTGGAGTTGGGCTTACAGGCGGCTGTGTGCTCTGCTTGGTCCTTCAGTGAAATCAGTCAAACAGGCAAACAACAAAAAGTCAAAGTCAGTCAGTAGAATGAAGGTGAAGATGACGAATGATGATACATTTGCATTATGCAGATGGGAAAATAAAATACAAACATTAATACAGTGACGATATTGACTTTGGCGTGTGCAGTTTTTGCATTTATGAAGATAAAACAGTATTAAAATATTTCCCAAACGTCATAATTCTTCTTGACTTTGTGGCTGTGGTGTTGTTAGTCACCTGACTTTAATCGTGGTGTACACTGTAGTTTTACAGCACTTTAAGGTGTTACTAAACAATCAATAAAGGAAATCACTGTTACAGATAATTGCACATTAGATACCGTTAACCACATTATGTCCAGCTGTGTGATGTCGCAGGAAATGAGTACACTCTCCATTTCGTCGTCGTTTGTCATTGTTCGCCAATTCACCAGGACTTCATACACAGTATGTCATCATGATTAGATATGATTCAACTTTAATGATCCGCGTGGGGAAATTGGGTTGTTGCAGCAGCAATGAATAATAGTATAATCTAAATAAGAATATAGCAAAATTTTGGTTTTTTTAAACATAGTGAAAAGAAGGCAGAAATATATGAATGAAAAACACGATAAAGTGGACTACAGCCTTATGCGGATGTGCAAAATAACAGCGGTATAACATACTGAGATAGAGAACAGAAGAAAAGAAAACGGTGCACCATATGAATAAACAAGTCCATGTTTTCAATAGTTTTCTATAGGGGGAGACGTTGCACTGCAAGTGGATTGACTTCAGGCTCTAGAGCTCTGAGGCATCAGCCTGCTGTCATCTCTTGGACTGAACCTGTGTGAGACCTTCTGCAGCATGGAGGACAAATCTCCCTGAATCCTTTCTGTCAGCAGCAACAAGTATTTGTTGTCCCCCGCTTTGAGCCTTACCGTCGAGAATATTGACCTGAGTAAAATAGAGAATGCACTGTATCTATTTGCGAAGAACGTTGATAAGATGTGACTTTTCTCCTTTCACAAGGCCGTGCGTTTTGTTGCATCTCGAAATAGTTGACGATAACAAAGCTGAGCATGGACGCTATGGGCAAGCTGTGATACACACCAATTTGATATGATTTGTTATTTCTGTAATTATAATGTGGAGCAATGTTGAAAAATTATTACAATCTACTTTTTCCAGGCCTGTGCTCTTTTAATCTTAGCAGAGGTGATTGTGAAATAGGCCATTGTGCACATGTTCTTTATAGTTCAGCACATTGCCCGACTTTTGACTAATTGTGAGAAGGGTTTCCATAAATGGGACAGACGGATTAGCGTGATTGAAAAACATACTATTATTATTCCGTTAATTCGTCTCAGCTATCTAAGACTAGGCGATGGCATCAGATAAACGCATCTTAGATGCACATCCATTAAGTAGACAGTAATGGATGGTGGTTTGCCTATCTTATCGGTGCGGATCTATGTCGGTGTCTTGAATACAATACACTCATTATGGAGCGTGATACAGGCTGGACATTGTATGCTGCCCAGGCATGAAGAAAGGGAAGCCCAAAGCCCTTTGTGAAGTGGGTCAGGTCTTCGAAGGGGTTAACAGTTGGCTATGTCAGTAGATTGATGTGATTTGATAATTCCCATAGCCTATGCACCCACAGAATCCTGCTAAGGCCTTACAGTCTCACTAATTATCCCTAGATCCTTTGTCTGGCACTAAATACCACACATTTGTAGGGTCAGATTGGATGTCATGTGTTGTGTTGGTTTGAATTAGCCTCAAAGGCAACCAGTAAACCCCAATGGAAGAAAAAAAGTCGTCTGAATTAGCAAACCTCATGTGAAAATCATTATACCCCCCAGGACTAGAAAAGAGAGTTGAATGTGAATATTAAGCGCAGAGCAGAGAATCTATACGTGGACGCGTTCCCAGAACTGACAGCATCAGTTACAGTGGTGTGGCCAGACAATACCTTTCATTTGTTCACCGTTCAAGAGTTCACCGTTCACATAATAAGAACTGAGATAGAAGCATTTGATTTCTTTTTGGGAGCGTTGCCCTTTAAATAAGCCCATACAGATGTGAGGCACAAATACTTTGGGAACTTTGTATACCTCTGATATGAAATGCTAAGATCAGGTCATATTCCACGAGAGCAAGCTTGTGTTTCTAAAGTCAGTGTCCCAGAGTAATCTCCTCTCCACACTGAAAAATAAAGGAAAATAAAGCTAAAGTAAATGTCCGAGGAGGGATTTTCATTGGGTGGTTGGGTTCTGCGTGAAAGGTTTGTTGTTGTTGTCTGGAGAACTATTTTCGAGAAAGGGGTGACGGTCCTTCTGATGATTTTTTTAAAAAACGGTTGGCTTCCTTTCAGCTTCTGTTTCATTTTAGTGATTCAAAATGATGATTCTCATTTCTGATTGTAGTTAGAAACACTGATGTCGTGTTAAATAGAAAGGTGGATAAATAATAAGCTCCAATCTGTGAGCCATCATATCACTACATGCTAGAAAATAATTAATAATTCATGCTTTTTCCCTCAGAAAACCCTATCCTCATATACTTTCATCAGTGGGATACTGCTTACTAAATGTCATACTGTGAATGTAGCAATGATGTTTATACTAACATTTATGTCTCTAACAAAAGGTGTGTCAACGTAGTTTCGGTGGGTTTACCCTCCACTACATCCCTCATCATAATGTTTCAAAGATTTGCTGCTACGGTATAAACATCCTGTAACTGAGGCTCCGTTCATTGGCAAATGCATCATAGAGGTAATCAGAAGGTCCTAAATTCAAATCAGGAGCACAATACATATAGAAGGGGAATAAAACAATATCAATAGTTGCAATGGGACGCTCTGCAAAACAATGGACATAAACGTACCAACTTAGACATTTTTATTTTCTATATCTTTTTTTTGGTGCCGTTTTTGTTTGAGATGGAAGCATGCATACACGCCTTATGAAAAAAAAAAACATGAATGTGTTAAGTTGCACTTCTTTTTATTTAGAGTGCTGTTGCAAGGAGAGTAGTTCCATATGGGAATGTGTGTGTGTGTGTGTGTCTGAGCCTGTGCATGTTGAACTGTCTGTCCGTGTGGGTGTGTCTGTGATGTCATTGCCCCAATCCGGTGATCCCTTCCCGGCCAATCGGTGTGCAACAGGAGGTTTTGGGGGGAGGCGGTTAGTGGATGATTAAAGGGAGGGGGGGAGGTTGAGTACTAAACCGGACAGTAAATCACTAACTCGTGGGAGTAATGGTGTAGTATGTTATAGTGTCTGCAGCAGTGTCTCAGGCCAAGAACATGACTATTGAATTTATATCGCTGGACGTAAACCAGCTAAGGAGGACCTGAAATAGATGGGGCTGTTATGTCATCGTCATGAGATAGAGTCAGGCCATACGCATCAGAAAGCCTGACCCATCACCTCACATCACCTCACATCACCTCACATCACCTCACATCACCTCACATCACCTCACATCACCTCACATCACCTCACATCACCTCACATCACCTCACATCACCAAGTCATTCAGAGCGCAAGGACGTCGTTTTAGAAAGTCTATTTCAGAGACTTCAGTTCGGAGACTAGCCATGAAATCAGACTGACCTCATGCTTGCAGATCAGATTTACTAAACCAAGACATCTTCAGTCACAGCATGTTGCATAGACAACGTCAGTAATTCCAAATTGAAATATCCAGCATTTGACAAAATGACAGGTACCGTTAAAATGTTTGTAGTTAACACTTTTACTGACTGGATCCTCTACACTGAATGATACACTTTGGATAATGATTTCTCATAATAAAAGATATATTGTTTTGAAATAGAACCATTCATTCTTTTATCTGTGCACATAAAGACAGTGTGATTTATTGGTCTCTGAAGTTTCCAAGACGGTTTACTTGCAGTACACGGTCCTGAACTGGCAACAGCACCCATCTGGAAAACAACGGGCTTGGCAGTAGCACTGAGGCACGCCTCAACTCATTTTAGGCTACATTTACAAGCAAAAGAAATGGGTTTGCCGGTTGTAAATACATGATATGCTCCTGCAAATAAAATCTTTACAGGAGCCTTTTATCTCGGCATTGATAGCAGGATTCAGGCTTTCAAGGCGATTCAATTGAGATGATTCTACTGGCTACGCTGCAGTGATCTGGTCCAGTCCAGTTTTGGGGATCCTATGGGAACAACAATATGCTGTGTTGCTGCTCTTGGCACAGCTCCATCTTTCATTCCGCTGTATCTTGACGTGAACCATATGAAGAGCATATTATGGTGAAACAAGTCTGGGGCCAGCGAACTTCTGCATCACAGAATCCTTTGTAGGAAATATGTTTCTCAGCCGCTGTCTATTCCTTATGCAACACAACTATTTAGAAGAAGAAAACAAAGTTCAACTAATGCCATATGTATAGGTATATATATATATCTCTTTTAGAGGGTCAGTATTATGGGTCAAGGGCTTCCTGTAAGGTTTTAACTTCTGTTTTCCAGTGAAATGTTAATTTAAAAAACATTCGCAATTCTGTGGCGTTATTTTAGGCAGCTAAACCTTTGTCTCAGTTACCTCCTTTCCAGGTCAAGTGGTGTTATATTTGTTAGATGTTGTTGTTCCTCAAAATGGTCTAAAACGGTCACCCCTTCTCTGAAAGAGCCCACTAAATAGCTGTGACACAGTATCTGTGTCATATGAATGATTGCCTCCTTCTCATTTTGGGGAACATTTTCAGTACTTTATCGCCCACACAATATGAGTAGTGTCTATAATCAGACCTGTGGGCGTCGGTCTCCATTGTCACCAAATAGAGAATCAAAGTTCAGAGTTTTTATTGTCAGTGACATCCCAAACCAAATGCTAAATCTTTTCCGAAACCAGGTTTTTTCATCGATACCCTGCTTGTTTTAAGCAGTTTATAGATAGACGATTGACAACGTTCATACAGTTACATATCTACACCTGAGAGCTGCCTGACACAGAGTCTACTGAGGCATTGGGGGTCAGTACCTTTTTCACGGTATCTTTTAATTTAATTACTAATCTTGGATCGCTCAAAAAGTCCATTTGAGCTTAATGGGACAATTGCAATACATCTGTTGATCTCCCTATCATTACCTTTACTACACTGTACTTTTCATACTTAATCCTCCTACAGATCATATTCCAAAGCGCCGCTTTACGACATAATGAACAAATCACTCATAGCGTGCTAGCAAGTCTGAATATGCCTCTCAACCGTGTATCTCAACGCTGAGTTCTGGCTTGAACTTCTTAACTAGTCACATTCCACCGTGGGAAGACCACAGGTACGAGGCTGAGGAAGAGTAAGGAGAGAAGACGTGAAAAGGAGAGAAAATAGTGAAAGGACAAACAAAGGCACACCAATGAAGAGATCATGAGTGTTCAACACTACTGGCTGCTGCTGTTGCTGGTCGACTGCCGTGAATGGATTACAGGTAGTGTGGTTGTGGAACGTGCAAATGTACCGTGTGTGTGTGTGTGTGTGTGTGAGTGTGTATAAGAGAGAGAGCTTTCCCCACATCACACACTGAATGAGTATGTGTGGTTGATTGTGAGTGTGTACACATGTATGCTGACACATGTACGTATTTGTGATCGTGTAGGTTTGTGTGTGTGTGTGTGAGCGTGCTCATCTGCACAGGTGTGTATATGCGTGCACGTGTGTGCGTATGAATTGGTCGTTTTCGGGCTCATGTGTCAGTCATGTGGTAGGCCGGCCTCCTCTCGACTCAGCTGGAAGCCGTTAGACGGCCGGAGGAAGACAAGTCTCAACCTGCCCGCGCTGGAATGCTGCTACCAAGCCCTCGTACAAAGACCCTCAGTGATGAGGACATTACGTTTAGGTTTTGTTGGTTGGGATTAATGGGATACACCCATTTACTAAAGCTGTGAGTCAGTGTGATTCACTGAGGAGGAGCCACAGTAGGAGATTCACCCGGCGTGAGAAAAGTGATGCAAAAAGTGAGGCCATAACACTTTAAAGGGGCATAAAAGTATGTTTTTCACATGAATAAATGTCCGTTTTGCTACTTCCTATCGCCGAGTGATACCAATAGTGATTCACCCTATGGCATAGTTCATGAAAAGCTTTTACATTTGCTTTTCTAAACACCTATGAGGGGATCCCTCTTTCCCAGGAGGGGATCTTGTGTTTATCGAAGCCACAACAGCGAAACACCAAAGCAATGATCGCTTAGCGCCAAAGATGTCGCCAAAATCAAGAAAAACTAGAATCTCGCGGATGATCACTTTAAGTAATCGATGACCTTTATTGACCTCTATCGGTGACCAGTGGGAATTGCAACAACATTGACGCAATTGACAATTACACAAATCTGCGCCAACTATTGTGCCCGTGATGTTTTGGACAATAGAGACGAGTAACTAGCAAATCGGAGCAGAGACCCAACAGAAACGTCCGGTGATACATCAAAATGCAAAACCCTCTAATAATAATGCTCTGAAATCTGACGCCACCGTTTTCCTTTTAATCGAACGGCGAAGACCCTGAATCTAAACCCGTTGTCGTGCTGTTTCCATCTCCCCCACTGCCAGGTGCCGTGAGCGGCGTCAGCCCCTTCATAAGGCATCACGAGGGACTGTCGTACGACAGGGAGGATCTCCACAGGAGGCACCTGAGGGCCAGGAGAGCCACACAGCCTCAGGATCACACGCTGCGGCTGGACTTCACAGCTTTCCACAGGTGGCCTGCTATTTCTCCAACCGTGGCTGCCGCTTCTTGAGCCCCGTTGCTGAACCGTTAACCAATGTCCCCCGTTCACTAGTCCCCATGTGCATGTTGTTGATGGACCCAGATACCTTCCACAACGCTGCAAGGCTTTGTCCACATCTCGTCTCCTTTGTACGACTCTATGTGTTTTGTCGTTGCCAGAACATTCCGCTTGCGTTTGAGACCGAGTGCGGCAGGATTCTCCGAACATTTCAACGTGGTCAGTGAAAACGGCCCCACAGCAGCTGACCTCTCCCATTTATATTCAGGAACGCTCGAAGGTGAGTATGACAAGGACGTACGGCCCGTCAGGGTTGGGGACAGTTCACTTGCAATTCGCTCAAATCAAAGTTTAAATTGAAGGCATCTAATTTATCTAGTATTAATAGAGCGATCTGATCAGTTTGGACATGAGAGCATTTTGTGGCAAGAGATTTCAGATATTTTTAGAAGAACATGCACTTCCTGAATTGATTGGATTGAATGTGAATCAGTCTGCTTTGCCTCTTCGGTCTCTCTATCTGTCTCTCTCTGATGTCTGTCTGTCTGTCTGTCTGTCTGTCTCTCCCTCTCTCTTTCTCAGTTATCTGTAGTCTCTGTGTCCCTTCTCCCTTCTCCCTGACGTTTGATCTCTCCTTGCCTGGCCTTGCAGGTGAACACGGTTCCGCCTGCCATGGCTCAGTGTTGCAAGGTCAATTTGAGGGCTCCATCCATACCGACAACGGGACCTATCACATAGAGCCGCTCCATAGATACACCAGCAGCCAGACAGACCATCACTCCATAATCTACCACGAGGATGACATGGGTAGGACTTCCTCCATTTCTTCAACCTCTATGCATCCAGGAAAGGTTTGCTAAGCTCATCGTCTCAGCACACATTTTTCAGTCTTCTATTGGCTACTTAGGGCGTTAGGTTTTTTGCACGAGGGTTTTTACACCTCGTGGTAGTTGCTGAAGGAGGAGAGCGCAGTATTCACTCACTATCCCCGCCCAGATTTTCCCACCTGGACTCTCATGTTTGTGCATCTGCAGGACAAAATTATCCAAATGATGTGTTACACCTCATAACCTCGGTTGCACTGCCTGCCGTCCAATAAGAAACGCCTCTGTAGATCTCTCCTACTGGTTTGATTAATGGCCCTCTCTGCAATCTAACAGACCGTCAGACCACTGCCCTATCTGTACAGTGTCTGCTGCCTCAAGCTCCGGTATGAGCTATAAGGTTACCAGGAGTCAGTGAACCAGCCGCACCCTTGACTCCTGGTGAGAGCGGATAGAGAGTCTAGTCAGAGCTCTGAGGGGGGCAGGGGGGAGCTAGGGATCCCACCCTGGGCACCGGCCAAAGAAAAGATGAACATGAGATGGTGTGACTTTAGGAGGAGGGAGGACGGATGGGGACTGAAGTAAGGAGGAAGGTATGAAGGAGAGAGGGGGAGGATGAAGAGAAGGGAGGAGGGTTGTGGCTATAAGCTATCTATAATGTTCAGTGTGTGTGTGTGTGTGTGTGTGTGTGGGCAGGGTCTAAACTTAACACCCGCCAAGCACCAAATGGGGGTACATTTTCGGGTTTGGCGCATAAATAAATTGGGGTCACCCGCCAGCTGGCCGGTAAATAATTTGGAATACATCGCTTTATTTCTTCTGTGCTTAGACCGGCTGAGACTATTTTGAATCCTCGCTGTCCACCGTGACGTCAGCGAATCAGCAGCTCTCGCTTTCTACTCAATGGCGGCCCGTCCAGAAAGTTCTGCGTGGTTACGTTGTTAGAGAGATGTGGCGACACATACCCGGCGTTAAACCGCCTTGAAGAAAACACGAAGAGAAAGACGAAGAGGAATGTCACGCAGGTCGTCGTTTTTCTGAGAGGTGTCGTGTGGACGACGGTCAAAATACCAGTATGTCCTGCAGTGTTTGCCGCCAATACGCTAGAGACAAACCTTCTACATGTGCAGCTCTCGTCTCCATGCAGATCTGAGTTTGATCCCAGTGCTGCTGTTGAGTTGTGGCACGCCGATGGCATAAGAAGTCGGAGGCCTCATTTTAAGGATCATAGTGAGCAGGGTTTTTACATGTCTGGTGATCAGGTGTGAACCGTATGAACTGATAGCTGCAACATTTTGAGTCCGTTTACACACTACACACTAACGACTTTTACTACTAATGCTACTATTCCTATCGAAGTGTTCATGCTACTTGTTCCTATTGAAGTGTTTTATGCTACTTATTGAAGTGTTTAGCTGATGAAAGACTGCGTTGTATAGTTGGTCTGACAATGTTGACGAAAAATGTACTATTGTAAGTCGCTTTGGACAAAAGCGTCTGCTAAATGATGTAATGTAATGTAATGTAATGTTTATGAGAAGAAAATGTCCAAATTCTGATTCCAGGTTCTCAAATGTGATCATTTCCTGTGCAATGTAACTTTTGTTTAAATAGAAGTTGTAAAAAGTATGTTATGTATTCCTAATTGTCTCTTTAAAGTGATGCTAAAGATGAATTTGCATAATACGTAAGGTAATTTATTTGTAGTCAAATAATGTACGATGCAAAAAAAAAGTACGTTTTGGACCCAGTGTGTGGGTGTGTGTCTGTACACCTGTGTGTGCGCACACACTTTCATCTATATTAGATTATTTCCAAGAAAGCGTTAACTGGAAACATACAGAACCATTCTGCAGGTCATGCCAAGACCCCCCGTTCTTGTCCTGAACTATTCCCAGACTCCCTGGCTGCCTGTCTCTTGGTTCCCTTTACAACTCTACTTCAGACGTCGCTATTGACAACATCCTGTAGTTTCATTCACAGGCCGGCATGTCTGCAGGAAACTCTCAAAGTTTTGGCAGACAATATTTCAATGAAACAATCAGTGGTTCCATGTACGCACTACAATGGGACAGGTGAAGCTGAGATCATGTGTCCAGTGCTGTACTTATTGTCACTTCCTGTGGTTGTGGTCTGAAGGCGGCAGAGGTTGAATAAGGACATTCTGGCCCCTGGGATGTAGGAAGTGACGAAGTCCCTCGGATCTGGGACACAAGGCAAGACGCAGGTTGGCCTTTGTAACAAATACAGTGTAAACACATCAGAAAAACCTGATTAACTATGAAACAGTCACGTTCAATCAGTACTTTGTTTGTTTGTTTGTATGCTGGTTCGTTCGCTGTTGCCTTGTATTTTCATGACATACACTGACCAGGTGATTATAGTGAAATGTTTTGTTCTCTTGATGATTTCACTTCTACAATTAAATAAAATATTGACAAAATCTTACTAAAGTAGAAGTAAAATTGATAATGTACAAATCAGTCAGGTTGTGTAGTGAGGGAAATGTTTTTTTAATCAATATATCATGATCATATCCAGCCCACGTCTCTCCTGTATGCTCGTACCGATTACATACAATACAAGTACCCATTTAACTCACTTTGAATTGATTTGACCGTACGCATTATGTTCCTCAGGAGTGTCAGTGAGTGTCTATGTGGAAAGTGTGTTTTGTAGACATGCATAGCTGTCCAGGTCAGCGCATTATGATGCATAATGCAGACTGTAGACTGTACACTGGACTGGCTCATAGTGTGTATATATATATGTGTGTGTGTGTGTGTGTGTGTGTGTGTGTGTGTGTGTGTGTGTGTGTGTGTGTGTGTGTGTGTGTGTGTGTGTGTGTGTGTGTGTGTGTGTGTGTGTGTGTGTGTGTGTGTGTGTGTGTCTGTGTGTCTGTGTGCCCGCCCTGTAGTTACCCCCAGTACACGTGACCTCTCCTTTGAAGTGTCACACCATGCAGTGTGAATGATGGGTAACTCTCCAGCGTTTTCACGTTTCCT
>OMOT01044043.1:0-10576 GCA_900312575.1 Acanthochaenus luetkenii
TGTCCACCGAGCCGGAGCTCAGAAAGGTATTGTCCACCCGGCGAAATACCGGAAACGGCGAGTAACTACCTGTTTCCGGCTGGCACGGGGTCAGTCTCTGATTCGGAATGTCACTGAGGGGGTGGTCGTAGTCCGTTCTAGGGGTCGATATCCTACTCAGGTTGTCGTACGGTCCGGGGGTTAAGGCAGGAGAAGCGTCGGTGAACAGGCAGGGGTCGGCATTAAAGGGGGCTCTCAGACAGGCAGGGATCCAGCACACAGCAGGGCTCTCAGTCCGTTCAGTCTTACACCTTCTCTTTCCACCTCGCTCTTCACTTGCGTTGCTCTTTCTCTTACTAACTCGCTCCATAGGTCACACACCCCTCTCTGCTTCCTCTTCCCCTATTTAAGGCCTGCCGCTCTCTTCCCCTATTGGCCCTGCCCGATCTCCCTAACTGGCTCAGCTGTCTCTCATCATCTGCTAGTTGGGGCGGACGACCGTCTCTGGGTCTTAACGTCCACGTGGGACATGGCACGTACCGCCCCTCCTTCACCTCCCCCCTCCTATACTCCCTCCATCTGCCACACTGCTTTGAAATGGTTCCAAGTTTTCCTGACTTGTTGAAGTCAATGATCTTCTTTTTCATATCCATGCTGAGCTCCTTAGACTTTCCCATTGTAGCGTTTGTGGCTGAGTCTAATGAGTGTATCAAACTAGCCCTATTTAAATGGAATCAGAGAAGTCACAAGCTGTAGTAAATTATAATCACTCACAAGTTAAGAGTCCATGCCACAAAGAAAATTTGATTGCCACAACTTCACCAAAATTGATATATTTCCAGAAGACGTATAATAAATGTATAAAAGAACCAAAATGCAACAATGTTTTATGTGACAGACATATGTTTTCATTCCACCACAGAAAGTCAGAGTTGTAGAAATCATTGGAAAGTCAAGGCTGCCATGACATATATGTTCTTTACAAGTGTATGTAAACTTTTGACCACAACTGTACAAGCGGCTGAGTTGAGGTTTCTCTGCTGGGTGTCTGGCCTCACTCTTCGTGATAGTTCAACAAACAAATTGAGAGGACCTCAATATTCAGCAGCTGCTCCCCCACAAAAAAAGGAGCCAGTTGAGGTGGTTTGGCCAGCTGGTAAGGATGCCCCCGGGTGCCTCCTTTTGGCGGTGTTCTGGGCACGACCAACTAGGAGAATAACCAGGGGTAGACCCAGGCCATGCTGGAGGGACTACATCTCCCAGTTGGCCTGGGAGCATCTGTAGATCCCCTAGGAGGAGCTGGAGGAAGTTGCTGGAGAAAAGGACATCTGAGCTGCTCTGCTAACGCAGATAAGCGGCTAGAAAATGGATGGATGGATGGATGGAAGTCCCAGAGATCACTTGTCAATCAAACAGTATGGTCAGTACTGTGACGTCTTTTTCTATGGACTTTCTCTGTTGATGAAGTTTGAGTTTCTGTAGGTACCAAATGAGATCATAGTTGAGACTATTGGTATCCTTCTATCTCACACCAGTGGTATTATTAGGGCTAGTGTTTCTCAAAATGAAGACATATTTCCCATAAACCTTGTTGCTTCCTGTTGGAAAGAGGATGTTTGCTTCTTCGGTCAAAGGTTTTCTCTTTAGTTTTACAGAAGAGGATTAACATGTCGACCAGAAAAGAAAAGTGTTTTCCTCTGCTGTTTTGTGCCATAAAGCAATCTCCATTTGTCATCCAGCAGATTTCCCACCAAATCTGACCTTGTGGCACACAATGTAAAATGCGCTTTAGAGGCAGGTAGATGATGCCAATCTCCTCGTCAATGGTCTTGTTAGTTTTCGGTAACTATACCAACTAGTCCATACCCGAGGATGCGCGTGCTACAAATATGTGCAGACTTCCGGGGATGCGCACACCACTTGCAAAATACCTGGGGACAACTCTTAAATGTACAACTCTTAAATTTGGGGAAATTGACAAATCTGCTTCGTCAGTCTCTGCCTATGCCAATGCTCATGTGCAGTTTCAGATTGATTGGCCAACCTATTGATGAGGAAAAATGGATGTAGGTACACATACAAACTGACTGACAGAGGAACTGTTTTCCTCATTTTATAGTAAGATGTCTCAAAATTAATGTGGTAATGATGTATTGATGTTAAAATGCTACACGTACCACCTTTAAAACTATAGTGCATAAAAACCAAAACTAAGCTTAAACTTCAGTCTTTGCATTCAAAACTAACTGAAGTAAAATAACAACAAACCTTTCCGTTTTTGTTCAGCTTCTGACCATTATCATACTGTGACTAAAGTTAAATGTTTTCTAGTACAGAGTAGGCCAAGATCAACCATCAACTCATTGATACATACTATGGCAAACCAAAAGTATTCTTTAAGTGACAAAACTATGAAAACGCTTTTTTCCCATGGCTAGCTCACGTTGATTCGGGAGTGGGGGGGGTACTCAACACACCTGTAAAGGCGTAGGATAACTTTCAGGATAGAAGAAATAATAATCATAAGTCAATGTAAAATAATCAACAAGGTCAATGTCATTATCATCATACCAAGCAGGCAATGATTATTACTCTCCATCTCCATCTCAAGTATATAATTCATAAGTGCAACTTGTCTAGTCAAGATATAATTGCCTGCTCGTTGTGTAATGATGGACCATGTTGATGAAGCTCATGATTATTATGTATATATTTATTCTATCCTTAAATAGATTATCCTATGCCTTCACAGGTGTGCTGTCTTATGGATCATTTCTAGTGGGGAGGGGATCCATATGGTACTAAACTAAAACAAGCTTTTTTGTTTGTCACTTTAAGATGGTTCTTGATTTTACCTTCCATTTTCATCTCAAACAAAGAGCACCTTCTTTAGTTTGAGTAGGCACTGAAGTGCTTCTTTCTTTTTGAACACCCATATGTACCTGTTCTGCCAGCCTTAGGGGTCTCTTTCTCAACCATGGGAGCTTGTTTCCTGTGTGTTTGTCCTTTGGTGCTTTCATTTGCCTTTACAAGGAAACAGAAAAGTACAAATCCATGTCAAAAAGTACAGATTCAAAGAAAAGAAAGGAAAAATAAACCCTAAGCATCTTTAAAAGTGACCTAGACAATTATTAATGAATAATGGAACTCTTGTTGGTATGAGACATACAAGTTTATTGCTATGTATATGTGAGCAAGCTAGTTTGTGAACCTCCAGAGTAGAAATTCCACAACGACTAAGTGGACATGTTGAGATGACATAAGTACCAATTAGTGGCCAATACAAGAAGTGATATAATCACTGTTGATGACAGATCCACCTACACTGATCTCCTTCAAGGCAGCCAGTTGCTCCTGAAGAGAGCGGATCTCCTCCTTCTCCTTCTGTCCATCCTGCTGGCCACCTCCCTTCTTCAAAGTCTGGGTAAATCGATGCATAGTGGCATGAAGTTAGCACCACAATGAATGTCAACTTTCAATTTGATTCCTCTATTTGCACACTCCCAGATTATTAGTTACTATCATTTCAGCATCACATATTCTCTCTCTCGATTGAAGCTATAGGAGCTATATGCAGTGATGTGGTGTGGTTTTGATGTCAACAGCCCCCAGATGCGAACATGACCAGACAGAGTTGAGCGCTACTCAACAGCATCACCATTATCGAATGGGAAGGCAGTCTCTAAAAATGCTGATGAGAAATTACGCTTGCCATCACTGAAGGAGTCTGTCAAACATTGCACACACACAAAATACATTTCAGCTGGCGATGATACAAACCAACAATAGATACATGCATGCATGTTGCATGGTCCACTGGTTTAGGCCGTTGTTTTATTTTATTTGACCAAGAGAAGAGAAAAAAAGAGTGTGACTGGTCAGCTCACAAAAAAAGTAATAAAATGCTGTTGACGTCATTTGGTCTCCTCTAAAAAGCAGACATTTCTCACATTTTGAAGAGCTCCCATCTGCCTAAAAGAGACAATTGAATCAATACATTTTTTATAAAATGTTTAATCTAGTTATTGATTTTAATTATCTTTAATATCCTGTAGTTTAAGTGAAGAGGATGAAAATGTAAAATATGAATGAGCTATCCATTTACAATGAAAACCACTTCTTGCCTCGGTCTCAACCAGCCTCCCATCGATCCTGGCAAAGCCATTAAAGAGGTTTTTGTAGAGGATATTCTTCCGTGTGGCAGCATCGTTGGCTGGAAGGTAGCTGAGGACAGCAGTTCTGTGCTGCTGGTACATGGATAGGATGATGCGCATCGCCAGCTCTCTAACCTCTGACGCACTGTGCTCCATTGCCCCTGTACAGAACTGACAGAAGAATACAGGTTTTGCATTAACATGTGAAAATGGAGCAAACAGACAACTAAAGCACACATGTATTGTGCTATTGTGGCATAATGTTGACTGAATGATTGCACATTACTATTCAAACATAAGCCTGAGCCAGTTTCAACATTGTAGTATTTTTCACCCTTACATTGAAACTTATTTGGAACTATAAAGCTTTAATCTTCTGAGTTAACAGATTTAATCTAGAAATCTTCTGCACACCTGGAAACTGATTTTAGTGTCAAGTGTGTTGGAGAAGAGAAGCAGAGCACAAGAAATATACAAACGGTCTTCAATTGCACACTAAAAGTCACAGTTTTATCAAGCAATATTTTGTTCAAGCAGTTAAATCGACTGTCATCTACAAAGCAGCAACATTATTGAGGAAGTCCTTTGAGTCGTGCACATCATGACGTATGAAGAGACTATTATCCAATGTAATCTGTGTGAAGAGAGCAACAACACAATGGCTGTCCCAGTGATGGAGAGCATTAACATCCTGAGGGAAACTGTATACAAATGGCATCCATCTCTCGCTCAATATGCTGGGGGACAGGCTGCCATTATTCTCTGTTGTCTCTGCTGGCTGCTCCTCATTTTAATTGCAGGAAATTCAATCACCCCTTCTTTTACTCTGGCTCCCGCCTCCTGGCAAATCACCCAGGTAACAGAGGAGGGAAAAGGAAAAATTTACAAACCATAGTTAGGCGAACACTGTAGAGCTATCAAAAGGTCAAGCCACATGAGCCAGTGGAAGTGGGCAGAGCATGTAATTAACTAAATAGCTTGAGCCTATTAGATTCATTGAGAGACAGTATTGCTTGTTACCATGTAATTGCATGTGGTTGCATGTAATCCTGTTAGAGACTTCAGGTCAGATTTTGAAGCAGACCTAGTTTACCTGCCAAAGAAGACGTTAAACAACTGCATACCATTTTCACTAGCATGATGAAGCATCTCTGTGTAGTAAAGTAGCTATGAAGAAGCTATGCCAAGATCAGATCAGGCCTAACCACCTCCTTTAGCCTGGGTTCAAATAGCCACAAAAGGAGAAATAAAGAGTCAAAATGTTTAGACCCTATAGACACTTGTAGACAGTCCTGCCATGGCCATTGCATCTGGGTAGCAGCTGTTCAGGTAGTTGACATAGTTCTGCAAATGCACATAGTGCATTGAGTTCAATGGTAATAAGATCCAATGTAAACTAGTAGACAAACTGAGACTGGAGAAGTCCTTCTATAAACCTGCTTGGCACAGCCTGTTTGACCCTGTACATCAAGTACAAGGTAATTATAAAAGAACAATTTCAGAAGCCATTCTTCATTGAAAGTCATTTTTAGTTTAGAACTAGTTTTAATCTCAAGTCAGGGAATTCTCTCATACATTTCTAATTGAGCTGTTTCACGAATGTGACAGTCAGGAGAGGATGCATGGCTATAGAACAAAGCAGAGCCCTACAATCACATCTCAATCCAGACTGGAAATGTTTTCCAAGCAAACACAAGAGGCAGCCAACACAAAGGGGTCAGCGCTGAGTGCTAGCAAGCATGCACAAACATGCAAACACAGGCCACCCAATGCCATCTGTGTGGCTAGAGCTTCAGAGAGGTGGGGAACTCAGAGGACAAACCTAACAATTTGCCCTCACTCATAAAGGCTATGCAGAGTCAAGAGGAGGGCTGAATAGAGGGATGGGTGGAGGGCCGGTCGTAAACTAGAGAGGAAGGACAGGACAGCTTGTTGGCCTACCCGGCCCTGTCAACAACTGGATAGTTTGCACATAGATACTAGGTCACTTTTGGAAGCCAGAGTGGAGGAGAAGCAGAGTGGATGCCAATGGTGACAACATTGACTCAGCCGACTGGAGGCTACAGACAGCCTGTGTGGGTGAACTGAATGGCTACAGCAAGTCAGGGAGTCACTGCTTTCAGTTACATCTCAGTCATACTGATATTAGTAAGTCAAATGTAACTGATAACCAGCTTGGTGGATAACCACCTATTTAATGAAACCATTTTATTTTATTTATCTCTTTACATCATATCTCTAAACAGCTATGGGTGGTATGTGATACAATATGTTCCTTTCTACTCTTCAGGGAGTACTGTGATCATATGAAAAAATTTAAGTTGGTTCTAGAGCCGGAATTGCCAGGCCAAGCTGGTTCAGGTCACATGAGCAGTTTAGTTTGGATTGAAAACCTGAACTTGGTGATTTAAAAGAAAACTGAAAGCTTATTTGAGTGTCTCCATCCGAATGAGCCAAATAATTCAGAAGTGCTGACTGTTGTGCAAAAGAAAAGGTACGAACAAGTATTTCACTGCTACACTGTATGCTTGGGATGAAAATGAGTGCACGTGCACTCCATCAACCACAATAACAACACAACAACATGGCGGGTAGAGGAAGAGAACGTCTTCAGACTATCAAAAGTCTAAGACAGTGGGAGCTCAGTTTACAAGTATAAAAGTGGCCTTGGTGATGGCGAAAGGTGCACGCGCACTGTTGTGTGTCTCTGCACATATAGTATAGCAGTGAAATACTTGCAACAACAGAGAATATTGGTTGATCTTTGTGAGACACAATTGCTTTTTGTTTTGCAAAACAAATAGCACTTCAGAATTATTTGGCTCAGTCGGATGGAGACACTCAATTAAGCTCTCAGTTTGCTTTCAAAATGATAGGTTTACGTCTTGAATCCAAAAGACATTGTATTGTAAGGAAAAGGCTGATATCAACACCAATTTTGCTAGGATTGACACTGCCGATAGCTGAATTTTTTGCCAATATTCAACATCTTTACAACATCTTTACATTTGACAATTTTCATTCCAGAAAATTCACAAAAATTACAGGTATTCAGTGTTTACCCCATAATTGTATTCTTGTCAAGGTGGAAACGCCTCTGAAAAAGCATTTGACATTGAAGCATGACACACAAACTCTATTTAAACCCAGGATAATACTAATACTAAACATATTCATGCATACATTTTGGGGAACTCGGATCAAAATGTAACATTAGAATAAATTAGAATACATTCAGGTTAGGGGCTTGCCATAGACAATAAATTATACAATAAATATGTAAGAAACTGACTGGACCATATCTGATTTTCTATTAAAGGCCAGTATTTGCCCGATATATCGGTCTCAACCTATTAAAGATCCATCTTCCATAGCCAAAGGACATCAACATCACTGAAAAGAATAGATGGACATAACTAGCATGTTTTAGGTCCTTTACCATCATGACATTGTCCAGGGTAAAGCCAGAGTTGTCTGTGCCCAGTTCAGCGAGTAACTTCTCCAGCATTTCAGCCCGGCTCTGGATCAGTCGAGTGGGTAAATTGGACTTGAAAGGCTTGACCAGCTCACTAGGGATTACCTGCAAGGCCTGCACCTCCTTCAAAGCAGCAATTTCCTAAATGGGGAACATGAGAGATAAAATAATCATTAGATTACTGCAACAAGGTAACCAAACAGTATATGTAAAAATGTAGGGTTAACTGCTGTATTGTTTTGGTTGTTGGTCGAACCAATACTGACTTATGTACCATAAACCTAAGCAATGTGCCTACTGTCAACCATTGACAAACCAAATCTGTCTGATGCTACACATAGTGATTTGTTAGACAACACAAGCATTTGGCAGACAGACAAGTCATGATAGAGACTGCAACAAGTGAACAATTTAAGTAAGACAGAAGAAGGTTCATGGAAAAACTTATCTCAGCCATTTGCCATTTTAGTCTCATCAAGTGAGTGGAATATGTGTTGGCAATATGGGACAGACACAACATTCTGATAATGTTTTGTTATTTTTAATGTAACAAATTAAAATAAATAAAAAGTTCCTTTTTTAATCCTTATGAGTGGAAGGTCTTCCTTTCCTTTTATGAAGTCATTGGATTTTTTTGGAAAGAAGGAATGTTTATATGTGTAATGATCAAATGCAATTTGGCCTTGACATACAAAGGGCCATTCATTCATTGCTTTGGACGGTCCATTGGAGCTCTTAACAGGTCCAGAGGGAACGGGCAGTGATTTAAGAGGGCCGAGTACCATTGCAAAGGCTAGCACAGTTCTGGCCTAACTATGTCATTGAATCAGCAGCTACTATAGCACGGGAAGACACCCTCCCTTTCTTACTCACCTCACCTCAACACAAAAACACACACACACACCCATGTATGAGCACACGTATACACATACACACACACAGATTCCAGTACGCAAGCAACACATTACACACATACATTCT
Source organism: Acanthochaenus luetkenii (assembly GCA_900312575.1). Taxonomy (NCBI): domain Eukaryota; kingdom Metazoa; phylum Chordata; class Actinopteri; order Beryciformes; family Stephanoberycidae; genus Acanthochaenus; species Acanthochaenus luetkenii. The sequence continues at coordinate 8,590 of OMOT01044043.1, forward strand.
TCACCACTCCAGCCACCAGCCCAGACACACTATCCAGTCTCACTCCCCTACACATGTTGAAGGGTCACACTCATGTACAGTGCACAAATAACACACATTCCCTCTGCTGTATCACACACACACCAACCTCTGTTCCATTTACAGGCTCATAGGAGGCAGTCTAAACAGCCCGAAGTGACTACAACATAGAGACTTGTTGGAGGGTTGGGTCAAAGCATGACAACATTTCAGACACCTCCTAACTCACCCTCCACATACAGTGGCTTCAGAAAGTATTTAAACCCCTTCACTGTTTCCACACTTTGTTGTGTTATACACTTATATTAAAAAAATGTGGCCATCAATCTACACACAATACTCCATAATGACAGAGCGAAAACATGTTTTTGAAAATGTTTGCAAATTCAGACCCTTTATTTAGTACATTGTAGAAGTGCCTTTGCGCTTCTATAATGGAACCAGTTGAGGTGGTTTGGGTATCTTGTAAGAATGCCACCTGGTCGCCTCCCTAGGGAGGTTTTCCAGGCACGTCCAGCTGGGAGGAGACCACGTGGCAGACCGAGGACTAGGTGGAGGGATTATATCTCCACGCTGGCCTGAGAACGCCTTAGGATCCCACAGTCAGAGCTGGTTAATGTGGCCAGGGAAAAGGAAGGGAGCATCGGTGAACTGCAATCTTCAGGGGCCTCACTTATCAAGCATCTTAGAATAGGAGTACTGATCTAGGATTAGTGGGTAAGTCACATGACCTTATTCTGTTCGCTGTGACTTAAAAGCCAATCTGGTCCCAGATCAGCACTCCTATTCTAAGTTGCTTGATAAGTGAGGCCCCAGGTCTCTCCAGATTTTCAATGAGGTTCAAGTCTGGGCTTTGGCTGGGCCACTCAAGGACATTCAGAGACTTTTCCAGAAGCCACTCCAGCGTTGTCTTGGCTGTGTGCTTCAGGTCATTGTCGTGTGTGCTCTAGAGAAGGTTTTCTTCAAGGACCTCTTTGTATTTGGCTTTGTCTCATCAGACCAGATAATCTTTTTCCTCATGCTCTCCTTTATGTGCCATTTGGCAAACTCCAGGCAGGGTTTCATATGCCTTTTACTCAGGAATGACTTAGATCTAGCCATATCTAGCCAAGAATAAATTTCTTCTTAACTCCACTTACGAAGTTTCCAGGACACTTCTGGCATTCCTGAATGGTTTCTTATCTGGGATTCATTCTTAGCTAAGAACAGGATTGAAAAACGCAGAAAAGTAGTAAAAAATTGGCCAGATTGGAGTGCGCCCATGTTCTTAAGGGCTGAGAAATAATTAGTGATTGCGTTCACATAAATTCTAAAGACATCCTTGGATTGAAATAATTATAATCATAATAAATAAGAGAATATTAGTTTCATTAACTTTTCACATTTATAATCATGATTCTACGAGGCATCATGACAAAATAAATAAAAGCACTACGCAAACACTGAAAATGGCAGTGAATAAATAAATAAGCACTAACCCCTTAAGTCTCGATAGCGATAATTATTTTCGAAATATTTAATTTTAAAATGGGGATCTAACGCTTCAAAAACAATCATCCCAAGTGTATTTGGTCCAAGCAAAAGCTGATAGGCAGTCATCCAAATGTTTGAGTTCCAAAATACAAGATCTTGAAATGGAAGAGGCAGTAGCACTACAACGCAGCTTGGAGAACGATCCACTCACTCAATGCTGCCGTGTGAGGTATCATATGAAACTAGACACTCTACCCTTTCAAATGATAGCAAGCAATCAATAGTCAAAGCTAAACAACTCCTGTCAGCACCACAGCAAGCACACAGCCAAACTTCGCATCCAAGTGTCCGTGTGGCAGATTTTGTTTTTATGTCTCGTTATTTCATACATTTTCAATGCAATTGTCATCAAACGCAACACATATTGTTTACTTACAGTTTCAGTTTCATTTTGAGTCCATCCACATGCTTCTCCGTGCTATCAGGTTTGTTTTAT
>OMOT01044062.1:3170-15055 GCA_900312575.1 Acanthochaenus luetkenii
ATATTTAGATGCAGCTTGTCTACATCAAACGGGGGGGGGGCTGTCAATCACAATGACTGACAGGAACCAGCACAGCCTGCGTATCATTCTACATGCTGAACCCGGTTTGTCTCTGTGTGTTTGTGTGTGTGTGTGTGTGTGTGTGTGTGTGTGTGTGTGTGTGTGTGTCGGTACTCACGGTGTTCCTGAGGTCCTGCAGAGCTACGCTCATCCTGGAGCTCCGACTACAGACCGCTACCGACGGCCGCTCCGCCAACCCATCCTCCTCCTCTGTCTGTCTGTCGGTCTGTCTGTCTGTCTGTCTGTCTGTCTGTCTGTCTGTCTGTCTGTCTGTGTCTCGATCCGCTCTTCTTTGTTCAGGAAGGAGAAGAAGAGGAAGGAGGTTTTCTAGTCGGAGGAGAAGAAAAGAAAAAAGGCTCCCTCTGTCTGTCGTCACCGCCTCCTAACCCCGCCCAACACCCAGCCTTTCCTCTCACAAACACAAACACACCCGAGAGAGAGAGGGGGCAGACGTCATGGGTACGACGGTACGTCACCTATAGAATCATCTGTCTGTCTGTCTGTCTGTCTGTCTGTCTGTCTGTCTGTCTACTAATTAAACTGAAACGCTCCCACAGCACGGCGTGTGTGTGTTCCTGCTGCATCAATCTCATCCAGCCAATAGCGTGTTGGCCTGCAACCAGAGCTAGATGCACTGCCTGGCTGTGTGCCCCACACACACACAGAGAGAATGGTATATGTCAAACTTGTGTGTGTGCACGCGCACATGTATGTGTGTGTACATGCATGAAGTAAAGCAGACTGGTTTAGTTCAGTTCTTCCTGCTCAGAAAAAACAACAACCAAACAAAACAAAACCATCAACTATCAATAACAATAACAACAACTGATAATGATCAACTTCATTTAAAACCTAAAAACAGAAGAAACACAATAATACATGGAATTAAATAAATCCAATGAGAATCAAAATAATTCAAGAGATTCAGATGAAGATGTTCACTGATGCATGTTGGACAGGACTGAAGGGAGACAGGTGAGAAGATGGAGAAACACCTTCTTCTGCGTTTGGGTAAGATCTTCATCGTTCCACTCCCCCAGGCTCGGGTGCGATGGGCTATCCTTTTACCACCCCGAGCCTAGGGGGGTTCACCTGGACTATATTTCGGGGCACATCTCCAGTAGCCACATCACCGTGTCGTCATCCAGAACTGACAGACCATGCGTCCCATCGGGTGCCCGATAAATCGAGCAGTCCAGGATGACACCGTCTTTGCCTCGCTGAGCTTCAAAATATATGTTTTAGAATTGTTAACTTATTTCATACAGAACACATGTTGTTCTTTTTGGTAAAGTCTCATATGTTACATATCAGACAATAATTTTCACATCATCTCAATGCTTTAATCCATGTAGTTTCATACTTTAATTCACACTTAACATGTCCTGTCCTCTGATCACTAGGGGCAGTGTTGAACATGTTGAACTTGTTCTAGGGTTGTAAATGTTGGTTGTGTTTATCCTCATCTACTCTTTTCTTAATGAAATTCGATTTTTCTTTACTGTATCCTGTTACTATTTCCTGCTGTAGCAGCACAGAAAGCTTATTGGAATCAGAGAGAGAGAGAGCGCATTTATTCATGGAGCTATTCATAAAGTACCTATGTATTTGTTGTACTACCCACATATCATCCATTTAATATTCAATAGTTGGGAATTGACAAAGGTTAAAAATGTATTAAATGGAAGAAAATTATATTAATCTCTGAAAAAACTGGGCCAAGACGAAACACATTTTAGTTGCTTCAGCTCCATGTAATTACAACGTCTTGCTAGCAAACAGTTACCTCTAAAATGTCTGACTTATCTGTCATCACTCTGCTTCACAAATGTCACACGATGTGACAGGCATCATTAGCTGACTACCTAACCCTGGTTTGGTACCTAGATAAGGTGTGGCTACCTGCTGACGTGCTCATCCCACTGCTTACTCATCAATATTCACGATTGCCCACTCTTTCTCATCAATATTCATGACTCACCCACTGCCATCCTGGGGATATAAATGTTTCGTTAAGGTCGGGTGGGCGGATGGGCAGATGGGCGGTTACATTTACCTTGAACGTGGATATTTATTTAACCATGAGCAAAAGCTTAGCCTAACTTTAACCTAAGTTGTCTTAGTGCAGTGATAGGTTATATAGCTGGCAATGTGTATGCAGATTACGACTCAAGAGTGCACAAGTTTTCATAAGATATCATTCAAACATTTTACGAGAACACGTACACAATTCACATTGCATTATTAGCATTACATTCAATACAATTTAGCCAGACTGAAGATCAATGCTTAGTGTTGGACCAATTAGTCAATGATACCACATGTTAATTTTCTTAGGGACCCCGCAGAGCATGTCAATCTTCGAAAGCCACACCCATCATGGGGGAAATCAATACCACCAATAAATGGGCAAAAGTGGAGGTCTAGAGGAAATCTATTCAGATGCTAACTGAAGCCTGGCGAGGTTTTTGTTTTCGAGAAGACATGTCAAATAATTATATCGATACACTTCCTCCAACAGACAGGGAAAGGTATACTGAAAAACTGAATTTACTGTAATTGGTCTCATCAATATCATTTTACACCCTCTAATCATCCACATACATGTGCAAGCACAAAGGATCGCAAACTAGAAATGTCAGAAAGGTAAAGAAAGCTGAATCTGTGTCACACAGTGCAAACCAGCTGTGTCCAAGCACAGCACTGAAACACGCTGACAAAACATAGCTTTTAGATATGTGTTGTTTAACAATGACGTTTTTTGGAACTATTGTCACGACTCCGTCTAGTCTGTAAACGAAGAAAAATATTGTTGTGTCATATTGGACTCTCCTTAAGAGTCATATCAAAAAGTGGTAAATACTGTCAAATGTAACTTGCATAATTGTAGGCAAATCAGACCGTCCCTAACAAAAAATCTATTGAGTCATTATTCCAAAAACCATTGAAAGTACTAGACAGGAAACATTCCTCATACCATCACGGTAATATACTTGAGAAATACAATGTGCTACATTTTGATTGCTTTAAAAAAAAAAAACTGGCTGCTTAATCTACAAAGTCCTAAACGGGTTGGCACCTCCTCCATTTATATGTATTTTGTGATACTAATGTTAATTAATATGCACTGTCCCTATTCAAATAAACTATTAAACAAAAACAAAAAAAATTAATCTCCCCTCCTCTCCTCTGCAGTCAGTTGTCATGGAGATGGCTCAAGGCGCTGCCATAGTGTTGCATCCAGTATTCTGATATCACAGAACAGCTTGGAGAGACATTCATACTACAATACTACTGCAATATTGCAATAATCAATATTACTGCAATACTACTGCAATACTAATAACAACACTACTGCAATAATCCATACTACAATATTACTGCAATAATCAATACTACTGCAATACTCAAAATTACAACACTATTGCAATACTCATTACAATACTACTGCAATACTCAATACTACAACACTTCAACACGACTGCAATATGAAATACTTCTGCAATACTCAATACTATAATATAACAGCGTAGATCAGTTATAAATACTGAAAACAGGAACTTCCTGCACTAATTGATGCAGTTAAGTATAATCAGGGTCACAATGCCACTAGCTGGTGTAAATGAGTACTGCAGTAAGAATGAACTTCACAACAATTCAAACAGCTCTAACTTCTTCTGCTGTACAGTCTGAATCAGTTTCTAAACTACAGTATGGTTCACCAGCCAACATTACCAGTCAACTAGTCAGGCTGGTGATGGAGTTAACCACTATTCGATTCTATTGTAAAATAGAGACGCTGTGGACTCAGGTGCTGAGAAATGTGAGAAGCCAGTTCCACATGCTGGCCATAGTACACACAGTAGATAGAAAGTACAAGTATGAATACATTTTGAGTAATTATCTAATTCTGATCACATGGATATGTCCTTTCCTTATTGTTGCTATTATGATTATTCTTATCATGAATAGAAGTAGTATTAATAGTAGTACTGGAATTGTTCTTTCCTTGAAGCACTTTGACATTTGCTTAAAATGAGTTAGTGAGTTCATTGATGTAATGATGATGATTGATATTAATAAACTTTCCATACCTGCTTATTCCTATTCAGGGGGATGGAGCCTTTCCCAGCATACATTGGACAGAAGGCAGGGAAACACCCTGGACAGGTTGCCAGTCCATCACAAGGTGAACACAGATAGAAACACAGACAGACAGACACACCCAGAGAGACAGACAAACACATAGAGACAGACAAACACATAGAGACAGACAGACACAGAGAGACAGACAATGGCTGACATTCACCTGACTTGAATGTCTTGAATGAACATGAAGAGAACATGTGGACTGCACGATTCAAACCCAGGACCTTTCTGTGAGGAGACTAACCACTGAGCCCCCAAAAGACTTGGACTGCTTGTTAGCAGCAAGAGGCAACGGGAGCTCGCCATTTCAACCGACAGCGAACTTGTGAGCCAATATTCTCTGCGGGTCCAAGTATTACAGGTATATAAGAGACAAATGATATATAGGTCCAAAATCGCTGGGTAGTTTAGGCCTTGTAGAATAGGTAGGCTTGCTATGGTTTGCTAAAACTTTATATTGTGTGTCTTGTGCTTTGTTCTGTTTCCCTGTTTGTCTTATACTATTCTGTAATTCCATTGATTGTTGTTAAGGTAGATCTAGTTTTGGTTCATTTTCTGTAAAGTCCTTTGAGATAAGCTGTGAGAAAGGGCTGTAGAAATACATGAACTTGAACTTGAACTAGTAGTAGTAGTTGCAGCAGTAGTAGTAGTAGTCAGGTAAGGTGCAGTCAGATATTGTCTGCTGTTGTGTGTTTGAAGAACATGACCAACATTTCTGTCGCGGTCATGGCCGTGACTCCAGTTATTAGCTTTTACATATTAAAATGTAATTTTCATTTTCATTTTTTTCAATTTCAATGTATTATTTTATTCGCATTAACATAAGCATTATTTACATGAAAACGTGTCATTTAAATGTTTGTTTCTTACTGTCCAATTATTTTATTTTCAAACAGCAATACTGCGATGCGGTGTGAATGCAAAAAAACGATTCTCGCCGTGAGCCTTGCGGGCCATAGAAACGCTGCCAAACGGTTCACTTACTTCGCACATGAGTGAGAATGGTTGGCAGAAAAGCTGTCTGTGAACCATCTTGGAAACACACATGCGCAACACTGCCACCACTTCCCTTGCCAGGTTAGCACAGCGACACACATTAACTTACTTGTCAAATATGACTGAGGACTTTTGAATTAAAAAACAAACATCATTGTTGGTGTGATGACGGGGGTGGGGGGTAGCATGCCCAGCTTCAGAGGTCACCGCTCGCCACTGAGATCTAAATATACAGAGTTCTGTTAGTTGTAGATGTAGTTTCAGGGCTGAAGGTGACCTCCAGGACTCTCTGTGTTGCTCTTATCGCTGTTATCAGATAAAAAAACATCATATCAATTGCTTTCAAGAGCGAAAAAAACATTCTGCTGTTCAGACTGAACCAGAATTTTTTGAGGTCATACCATGAGTATTGGGGGGCCCCATAATAATAATAAAAATGGAGTTTCAAGGGTTGTTAGTGGTTGCTGTCTGACCAGTCAAGTTCCAGAGTATACTATAGTCGGGTAAAAAAACAGACAGCAAAAAGTCTGTTCTTTTAGGAATGAAGAAAATGTTTATTTTCTATTTAGCATCCATACGTTTCTGAAATTATATAATGGAATTTGTTAAAAAAAATCCCCTCAACACAAACGACCATGGAAACTTAAAAGTCAAGGAAGACAAAGACAAACAGCAAATCTACAGGTATGTTGTTTTCAGCCGACGGCCTCCTATCAGCTCCTGGCCCCACCTACTCTGCCTGTCAGTCCGTTCACCTGAGGGACAAAACACCAGCAGTCTGTGTACAGAAACAGGTCTGCTACAGGAATACTGCCACTGGAAGTATTACTACTACTACTGCTGCTGGACTTGCGTTACCGGGTTCTCACTGAGTCATGGCAGCAGGCCACCCATCTGTTGTCGACCTCTGATCATCTTCTATCAACTCTAGTTCCGTTTCTAATCACTCTGTAGTGGGAGCCAAACTAAAATAAAATAAAATCAACTGGACTGATATTCTCCAGAGGATTTGGAGGAGCTGTCTTTACCTTCCCTGGGTGCTGGTCCTTTGGGTGCTGGTCCCTGTGTTGAGGAGCAGTGAGGAAATGCAGCGTCGACAGAGCCTGCAGTCTCTGGAAGATCAGCTCAGGTGTCCAGTCTGCCTGGATGTCTTCACTGAACCACTGATGTTACAGTGTGGACACTCCTACTGCAGGTGTGTGTGTGTGTTAGTTATATGGAGATACATACAGTACATACATGCAGTCTTATAATATAACTGTTTGGTGAATGTCTGATGTGGTTTGGACACTCATACAGGTAAATCTAAGCTAACCCTAAATTAGTTCGATTAACCCTGTCATGTCCTTTCCCCTGCCATTCTGTGCCATCCTATCCCATCCTATCTCATCCTATCTCATCCTATCCCATGCTATCCCATCCTGTCACAGGTGCTGTGTGCGCTCCATGACCATGGACCTGCTGGGTCAGCTGCAGTGTCCGGTGTGTCGCTGTGCTGTAGATGGAGACAGCCCTCCTCCTAATGTCAGCCTGGCTCGTATCATAGAGGCTCTGCAGGTACAACCAAAGCATCTGTCACCATACTGTGGAGATCAGTCAGCATGAGACCATGTATTGTCACAATAGCATTTATTTGGATGGCAAATGTAAGTAACCGTTGACATTTTCAAGGTTAACCAAGGTCCAAGACAGCCACATCAGAACGGAGTCTGAATGGAAAAACATATTCTGGTTAATTAAGATTTCCGACTGTAAGATATAATTCTCCATTCTTAAGGAGTTAAACCACAATGGTGCCTCCGACATCGCAATAACAGTTAATTTGTTTTTAATACCCGTGTATCACTGGTCTTTGTTTGGTAAAGTGGCCATCTTGGATGTTATGTGGGGGCGGCAGTAGCAGGAGGTAGAGTTCCCGCCCAGCAAACGCAAGGTTAGAGTCCAGCTCCTCGTAGTGTCCTTCAGCAAGACACCTAACCCCAAATTGCTCCTGTTGAGCAGGTTGGCTCCTTGCATGGCTGCCTCCGCCAACGGTACGATGATATGTAAGTCGCTTTGGATAAAAGCGTCTGCTAAATGCTGTAATGTGATGTGATCTGATGAAGGCTATTACAACACAATGCTTTTTAACATTATGATAATAATAAGCTTTATTGTATAGCACTTTTAAAAAACAGTTTACCTAGTGCGATAACAATCAAACATAAATTTAAACAAGTTAAAAAAAGAGGCAATTAAAAGGTTAAACCTTAGTGTATTGTTGAATTATTAGATTGATAAATTCCTCCCATCAGGATGTAAGTGTTTCGGGTCAGGCCCGACCGGAGTCCTGCCCTCAGCACCACAACCCACTCAGCCTGTACTGTGAGGAGGAGCGAATGGTGATCTGTGGGCTATGTGGAAGCATCGGAGCTCATCGTGGACACAAGATCACCCCCGTCAGCTCCGTCTACAGCCGCATGAAGGTACAACATCTCATCCTCACTAAGCTCCATTCAGCTCAGGTTATTTGTTTATGTCAGGATGTCCCGCTACACAAACCTAGCACACCCCACTTGGTCTACAGGATGTCTGAAAAGTCTGGGATCATAGGGACAACAGTAGCACCAAAGCTCACAGGAAGTAGATAGTTCAGGAAGTAGGTTGAAATCCCATCTGGTACGCAGTTCAGTAGTGGTGACCTCAAATAGATGACGGATTCGATCGAAGGAGTCTGATTCGATGGCCAATCTCACAGTCAAATAGTTGCAAAATGTGGTTATGAATTAATTAATTAAATCTTTATTTCCAACATGTTAAAAATAATTATAAAAAGCAAAAACAACCAAACTTATGAAACGAGGATGACACCATTCTGGCTATATGGGAGTGCTGAACATCTGATTTTACATAGTATTGCTTGGTTTCTTCAATAAATCATTGCCTATTTTGATCTAAATAGCCTATTAGTATAATACTGTTAATAAAAAATGGAAAGTAACATTTAATCAATATCCTTAGTGTGCATGAATAAATCACCATAGTAAACTACAGTCGCACTATCAAATTAAGCTGCCCAGGACCATCGGAGCAGCATGTGGCAGTGTTTTTTAGCAACTTAATAGCTCACAATCTCCACAAAAAATTATTCAAAAGTGTGGGAATAGTAAAAGATGACCCCAAAAATGTGAAATGCAAGTTGTGTCAGCAGCTTCTATCGTACCACACGACAACAACCAACATGGCTTACCACTTAAAACGGAGTAGGCTATACAGTAGTAAGATATAGTAAGTAAGAAAATTCAGTTCTGTGGTCTCATGTCACTCTCGCTATTTTTAATGAAGACATAATATCTTGATGTATATGGGCTTATAGGATTTATTATTATTTTCTCCAGATACAGCAGTATCAGTCTGACGACAGCGCACCAAGCACATCATCAGCGGCCCGAGATGAACTCAGAAGAAACTTGATTTGAGACCACCATTTTCCCAAAAGAGGAAAAAATACATTACAGACATAGTTCGTGGCGCTTGACATGAGGCCAGTGCACATTGTTGAAGGCGAAGAGTTAATGCTGCACTTGAGCCAGGCTACACTGTCCCGAAAAGAGAGACAGTGATGATGCGGTGCACGCAAAATACACACCCACAAGGGCAGACATTTACAAATTAATGCAGAAATGTGAAGGTCAACTTTACTACAGATATCTGGACCTCGCTGCAAATGGAGGCTTATCTGACAGTCACAGCACAATTAATCACTGAAGACTGGCAATTGGAAAGTTTAGTGTTAGAAACAGAAAAGAATGGAGGAAAGTCACACAGCAGATCATATTTCACAAACACTGACGGAGATCATTTCTGATTGGGACATTCCAGGTATTAAGATAGTATCTGTTGTCCATGACAATGCAGCAAATATGGTTGCATGCCTGTTTGTTATTTAAACCTATTTTGTTATAGACATTTTTTACAAGCACTTTGTTTGATATGCCGAGTTCCGACACTTGATAGTGGCCTCGTTTCAGTTTTATTATCAAGTTTTATGTTTGCCAAAAATAAAGGTTTTGTTTTATACCTACTCTGGTTTCTTTTTTAGTGTAAGCTATGGTCCTGCAATATTCTAAATGGGCATATTTATTACTGTAGTGTAGGCTATCATTATATGGTCTGTCACCACAATGCAGACTTTTCAAATAATGAGTGAGATAAAAGGATGGAACATGTCCTATTATTCTTATGCCAAGTCAATAAGACAAATGGTTTAATTGGGTGTTTCAGCTCTTTTGTCTGGTGTGGGGGAAAACAATCACAAACAAGAATATGTATCAATGCGCAAAAAACAGACGATCAGTCGACCATAGGCAAAACTTGACCAACCAGATATGACTATGTAAATTCTTAGTCGGGGAAACCCCTACAGTTCACAATGTGGGATTCGCCCAGTCCGGTTGTTTGGAATAGAAAGACTTCAGAATTGTATTTCAGAGGAATTTTCCACATTTAAAACATGACCAGATCCACAGCAGATCAAAATAAGGTTCTGTGAATGTTATCTTCTTCATGTTTCCTGTTTCTCTGCTCCTTCAGCCACATCACCACACACGCCATAAAACACACAGATTGTTGATATAAATCTACTGATTCTAAAGATCAAGTCTGTTGGTACCAAGGGACTGAAACCATCACAGGCTACTGAGTGATATCTGGATAAGAGTATCAACTAAATGACTGACGAGGCCTCCTCTAGCCCTGCAATGGAGAAGCATCTATTACCAACCAGGGCCTCGTTTCACAGCATTAAGCTCCTCTCTGGCTTCAACAAAACCTGCTATACCATTAGTATGGGTGGCCCCAGTGGGAATAGAACCCCAAACCCTGGCAGTGTTAGTACCCATTGATGATTTCCAAATCTGGTTTCTGTCTGTTCAGATCAGACGTGGTTGCAGGCTGAGTAAACTGAAAGCAGTTTCATACTGTTGACAGAGTGCAGAAAAGGAGCCGTTAGCCGGCTAGCTGCCACTTCAGGATGTTTACATCATATCTGTCGCCACAGTGTGATAAAGAACTGGGAGGCTCATGTTCTCGTCCCAGTTTCCATCAACGGAAACACAACAGGCTCTGGTCCAGACTGGGCTGCCGGTCTAGAGGTTAGAGAAGCACACAAGTGACCCGACTGTTACCAGATTGAATCCCTGGAATGGCTGGGAGTGAGTGAGTAGCAGTTTGTAGTTTGACATTATGTAGTGGCCATTTTGTGTCCATCCTAAATGCCTGGAGTGAAAGTAGCTGGTTGCTCAGGCAGATTTCATTGTCTCTGCATTGTCAAGAACATTTCCAAGAAAATGCTGTAATTGTAAAATTGGTCATTTAAAATTCTGCTTTATTTCCTGAAAATATAACTATGTACATCAGCTATAATGAACAAGAGAATATGATAGTAGTAGGTACTTTATTGTCCCCATGGGGAAATTTGTTTTCAGTAAGTAAATCATTGTTGGCAGCATTACATAAACAGGCACAGCACATAGAGAACAAACATAACATCAACAGATCACAGATCTGATTATCATTTGATGATGACTAACCACAAGTTGAGATGCAGGTTGGAAATGTAATCTGTAAATGGTTTGTTTCCAGAGGAAAGTGGACCCGTTTATGATTGGACCTGAACAAAATTATTTTCTATCTGCTAATATGACTCTTAAAGAATAATTAATATACTCTGAACGTTCTTCATCCTGTCTGCCGGTCTGTCTTCCTTCCTGTGTTTCAGGAGGATATCTCCTTTCTGATGACTGAGTTCCAGACCCAGAAACGTAAACTGGAGGAGCAGATCTGTAAAATGGCCTACAACAAATCAAGGATCACTGTAGGTGACTTCAGTCTGGAACCAGAATACCACCGCTCACACAGCTAATGCATCTTACATTTCTTTATTATAATTATTAGCAGTAGTAGTAGTGAATGAATGAATGAATGTCTTTATTTTGAACATAAAAAAGTACAAATATATACATATTGTGGCAGACGGAGGGAGTTTAGGATGGGAAAGGTGAAGGAGGGGCAGTGCGGGCAGGTTCCTGCAGGGGCGTTAGTCCATAGTCTATTAGTCCATAGTAGTTGGCGCCGCCAAGTGCGGCCGCCTGTTACAGCAGCTCTCATCCGTAGTGCTTATTCTTTAGCTTAGTGCTTATGTCTTTTCTTTCTTTTTTTTTTGCTTGATTTCTTCGTTTGCCGTGGACACACGTGGACATGTAAAACATCCTAGCTCTAGGCTTAGAGGTTGTACGGTCTTTATTTTTGACGCCTGAACCGATCAACTGAAAATGCTATGCTATACCCGGTAGGAGCTCCTCGCGCTACATGCTATAGTATCCGCTCCGCTGGCAGAAATACCGGCGGAGCATCGGAAACACAGACGGGGAACGAGAGGAATAGGAAATTCAAACCTTACCTTCCGTCGATGGTAATGGTGAACGTGAGATCGCTGGCCAACAAGACAGACGAACTCTCAGCCCTGGTGAGCAGCCAGCGTCAGTACCGGGAGTGCAGTCTGCTGTGTTTCACGGAAACATGGCTGAATGGGAATATACCGGACTGTTCGATCGAACTAGCCGGCTTCATGCTAGTTCGGGCGGACAGGGAGAAGCAAAGCGGCAAGAAGAAAGGAGGAGGTCTAGCCGTCTTCGTTAACT
>OMOT01044063.1:0-10936 GCA_900312575.1 Acanthochaenus luetkenii
TGATATTTGCCAGTTAAATGTAAACATGTTTGTAATATGGGTGTCTACTATTATGTTTGAATACCTTAAATGTAGTTGGTGCACCTACTTTATGTATTCATGCACACGCACGCACACACACACACACACACACACAGAGTTCTGTTCACAGCACACAGGAGCATGTGTACGATACAGATGCTCAGTAGTATGTTCAGATACAATAGGAAATGGATCATTGGATCAGACTGAAACGGACATACTCAATGTTCCTGTGTTGGGTGGGCTTCATGTCTGCCTCTTTTCTTTGTAGTGGATTTCTTCAGACAGTCTCTCTCCATGGCAGGGCCATAGGAACATGGAGTCATACTGTACTCACCAGCAGGTTAGGTGGGGCACCAGGAGTTTTGAATGATTTTGCTTCATGAAGACTGTCGTCTGTAATTTGTCCAAACCATGGACAAAGAGTGCCATGGATCTTAATATGAATTATACCGATGTGGTTGAAAATAACCTCAAACTAAAGCTGAAAGTAAATTCTATAACTTTAGTCATTTGCAAGATGTCAGAGGAGCATGAAAACAAAACAAAAGAATGACGCGGCTTGCTGCCTGAATGACATTGGAGCACAAATGTACGATGATCGTTGCATTCCTCAACCTCAACCCTCATTTCAAATGCACTTCACACCCTAATGAGTCACGATTGAACAAATGTTTGCCCTATCTCTTTGTCCCAGGATTATGAAGGCTTTCTGAGAGGCATGCTGGGACATTAAGAACAATGCAGGCTATACGGTCACCCGTTGGTACTTTCCTCCTCATCAACCTGCTCTGTCTCAACCCTTCACAGCAGGGCCACAGCAAGGGCATCCTTTCAGGTCAGAAACTCTTCCATTAATAACAGATAAGCTTGTCAAATGAAAGTATTGATTCGGTGCCTTGAAGAGACAGTTTTAGATGACTTTGGGCCTTGAAATCTGTTGTTGTTCATGAAAGTTGGATTCATGAAAGCGAAACGTTTCCATGTTATTCACTAAGAAACACAAATTGTGGCGCAAACATGCCTCACAAAAGAACACCCCGCACCCAGATAGCCCTGCTTGATATCCCGTTACAAGGACACCGCACACTGCATCCTTCAGGCTAATTCAAGGCTGGCAGGGTTTAAGGGCATTCGACAATACGCAGTATTTCTGAATAATTTCTATCTGAAAGTTGGAAGAGAGATGTTCTTAGATATTCTGTCTCTCCCTTACTTGCCTTATGTGCGCCGATGCCTGTATCTGGCTGGAACGATGGCAGCCATTCTGAATAGCTCAACCTTTCTTCCACCACTGTGTGTCTCTTTGTGCAAGAGAGAGACGGATGGAGAAAGAGAAATCAAATAGATCTTGAACAAAATGACTAAGTGAAACAAATTATTTGAACAACACCATCATTACAGCCCAAGTTTCAACAACTGGTTGGTGCAGTTATGCTGTTCTCTTGTGGATGAGGAATTGAAGAACACAGAGTTTTTATTTCTTTCATTTGTATGTTTTATAATATTAATAAAACAGGGCATCTGAATAAATGTACATTATTTCTCATAATACAGTAGCACATTATTTCTCATAATACAGTAGCACATTATTTCTCATAATATGTATTATGAGAAATAATGTGCATTAATTCAGATGAAGAGGCTAATGCTTCACTGAGGTTGATACAGCATTATGTTTAGAATGTTATGTTTAGATTGATCAGGGATGATAAAAGGAGCCATATTTATGACAGAAAAAAGTTTTAAATCAGTCAGATTGGACCGTAACACAACCAGAGAGTTGTAAATAATATAACTATTCGAATATAGTCTACAGCCTATTTGTTCAACAATTGCAGAGTAATCATAAGTGATGTGCCCGCTATTGTGGATTTCCAAGTGTCCTTGTTTAGAAAATTGAATAAATGTCTGATACACGATGATTCATTTTAGAATGTATTACATTTAACTCAAAAGAGTAATTGATTGTTGATTCGCTCAACATTGATTGGCTTGATATTGTGGGTTTTCTAGTAGGCCTATAGGTCAGATTAAAAATGACTTCACTTAATGTATTTTGTTACGTTGTCTTTGGCATTAAAAAAAAAGACATGACAGTAGTAAATGTATTAAGACATTTGCCTTTATTGCTGCTTTTTTGTCCCCTCAACAACATGATGAAATGTTGGCACCCTCTTGTGGTATATTTCTTAACAATATCCATTTTCCTCCGCCATACTAAGGCAGCCAAGCATGTAGCCAATGTTCAAAATATTGGTAAATAAAGGGAAGTTGGTGATGCCTTCACTTTATTGAGTTTGGCACGTGTAAGCGTCCACTGGGCTTGTGAATGTTGTGCAAGACAGACATGCATATTTCAGAGAGAAGGCTATATTGTGAGGGGATTTCATACAGCGTATGACGGGGTCTGATCACTGTCCATGTCCCCCTTGCCAACAGACACAGGCAAACAGGAAGGGGGCCTCACTCCCACACCTGCACCTGAACACGGAGAAGACAAGCGCCTTGGATACACAGGTATGGTGTGTCTCCTGGATATGATTTGTGTAGGTCATCAAACTGAATACCGTGAAAACACATAGAGATAGTGCAGTGAGCTGTGGGACAGGATACCATGCAATGCTTCAGCAAACATGATTCATCTGTTTGCATAATAAGTACCCAGCTTGTTATTTGAAAAGGTTATAGAGGTTATTCAACTGGAACGGCGGTCTGACGGAAATTGTACAGTCATTTGGTTCGCATTTATACTTTCTAATCGGCCTATGGAAACGTGCAGTGAGGATTCCATTCCTATAGGAAGTTCATCTATGGTCTAAACTCATAACTTGGATACACTAGTTATACCGACCCTTGACAAGCAGAAGAAGAGCGGTGACATGTTGATGAACCTTAGCCGTTGTAACCGTTTAATACCCTCGTAGGTCCTAGGTGTGAGTCACATGACACATCCCTGATTCTTCGCTCTCTTGCCACACACCGCGTTCTTGTTCTAGCTAAGCGTTTGTCACATTCTATACTCTTGTGATTCCAACAGTAGGTCTTGCACATCACCTATCAAACGTTCAAAACATACACTTCAGAAAACTCAAGGCCCTTCAGTATCTTATTTTGGGGCTTTTTGTCGTTGATGAAAACAACGACCTCCTTTTTTGTGAAATAGCTCATCTTATTTTAACGCTGCTCTGGTTTTTATTTGATATCTGCTTATATACTGCACAGTCCCGACACAGTGTAAGATGCCTGGGGGAAATTGAGTTTAACTTGTAGGAGATAATTCAAAGCTAAAATAATGTGTTTTTTGCCTGTTATCTCTAATAGGATTTTTCTTTTCGTTCATGGGCTCTAAATCGGAGCCTTTCCTGGCTCACATCTGATGTTGTTCACGTGGAGCTAGTGGGGGAAACAGGGACTCTTGATCTATCGCTCTTTCATACTTGGAATCTGTCTTGGTCCATTGAAGAAAGAAATAAAGAAAGTGAGAGGTTGAAAGTGATGTCCAACAGTCTTGATGGTCGATAGGACCACATTGGCTGCCAGTTTGCCGATGCGGAAGGAGAGAGAGGAAGAGGAGAGGCACGGCTATTGCATCAGCTTTCCCAATTGTGTTGGGGATGGTCAATACGAACGGTTGTCGTGGTGCTTCAGCGCCTTGTATGACCCTGAGCAACTGCAGTGCTGTGCTGAGCCAGAGGACGCGCTGTTACAGATAATGAGGAGACGGACAGAGTGGAGGATCAGCATAAGAAAGAAGACTTGTGAAGGAGCAGCTGATGATGCCATGTGACATACTAGGGTTTACCTAGATATACTATTGTATATGTAGTGTGTATATACAGTATATATATATATATATGTCTTCAAGGGAATATGATCCCACTGAAGTCACTGTACAACATGTATCAACACATCTCCATCCATTTCTCCAATCCATACAGACGGACAATAAGTCCACCTTCTTGTCCTTCATTTCAAGGAGACAATGACAATGACAATGACAATGATCATGATGTTGAGTTTGGGTGGAGCAACTCAAATGAGGGTGTTCTGAAAACGGTGTGGAAGCTGCTCAGTGTTGACTGATCGGGGACTAGCTGGGCCAAGTTTGTTGCTGACAATATCTGTGGAGTTTCCCAAATGATTTGTCCCTTCATCAATATTTCGGGGATTTTTTTGTCTGTGTTTCGTTTTGCTATTTTCTCCCCTGGCTCAGACCCAACTTTTGCCTGGATTCTTTGGAGTTCCTTGGCATCCTTGCCATGTTATATGCTGTGTTGCCATGAAGACGTGCATGTCTTTGTGTCCATTTTCCACCATCTGTCCCTGGGAATGATGGTCTGGGAGATGCCTTGGATTGTGACCAGTTGTGAAATGCACTATACAAATGGAGAGACCAGTTGATCATCTCTCTCTAACATGTACTGTAAGGTAGAGAAGAAGGTACAGGGTACCAACATGGGGGGAAGAATAAAGATTGTTCAAAAGGGAAACTGGCAACTGAATATGGTATATAAACCAATTCCATACGATCTCCTGCCTATTGCAAGAATACAGCTGTATACACATGTGCATGGCATTGTGTCGTCGCAAACGTGTCGAACAGGGGATGAGAAAGTGAGAGAAAAGACTGAAGCAACCAGAAAGTACAGAGAGCAGAGTGGAGGGGGGGATATGCTCAAAAGAGAAAAGAGAAGGAAAAAATGAATGGAAAAAATGAATAGATGTTTTGTAAAGGCAGAAATGTGCTTGTGGTGAGACTGTGATTTCCAATATTTTACTGGTTGTTTACCAGCCACACT
Organism: Acanthochaenus luetkenii; assembly: GCA_900312575.1. Taxonomy (NCBI): domain Eukaryota; kingdom Metazoa; phylum Chordata; class Actinopteri; order Beryciformes; family Stephanoberycidae; genus Acanthochaenus; species Acanthochaenus luetkenii. The sequence continues at coordinate 4,824 of OMOT01044063.1, forward strand.
GCATTCTACTGTTTTCTGCTGCGATGGCTCGTCTTAGAGAGCTGGCTCCATTCAGCGGAGCCACAGTGGTCTACAATGAGCAATTAAGGGATTTGAGGCAAAGGGGCTGAGTGAGAGTGAGAGTGAGAGAGAGAGAGAGAGAGAGAGAGAGAGAATTAATGCACAACAAGCAGTCATTTTGACTACTGAGCAATTGTTTGATAGCTAGATAGGCATTAACCAAAAATTGCACAGATCCCTATTCATACGGCAATCTGTCTAATTTAATATTGATGCAATTACTCTATTGGATAAACTTGCTTTCAATGTTCGGTTTTTGTGAAAAGAATTGAGGCAAAATCCCTCATTGGTGAAACAATGTCCATTCAGGCCCATGTATAGCTAATAATGCAAACTAAGGTTTGGATCTTCAGATTTTTGTTCGCTAAGCTATTCTGGAGATTTTCTAAGGGGGTCACAGTCACCTGTGATTGGTCTATCTAAAAGCTTAAACTCAGGCCACCAGATCCTTGTTTATAATATTTCCAATTGAAAATGACCACAATATCCAGTGTGACTCATTTCACTGTATTTGACCTTTGACCCGTTGGCAGTGACCTGAAAAGGCGGCATGAAGGCCTGGTGGTTAGTGAGGTCGGGTTTAGTTCCCATGAGCACGATACAATATATCAACTAAAAAACAAACTAAATATAAGATACCATTCAGAGAATTGTTCATCTTTTAATTGCAATGGTCACTGATCCCAAACTACACCCCGAACACCATGAACAGGCCTCATGGTCCGTCTGATAGAAAGAAATTCAGTATAAAGCTTTGAACAATATCGTGGACTCAGTACACACACTTTATACTGGACTGTACTGTAGTACTGTAGCCAGCAGAGGGAGCGCTTGAGCTGACCAGACACCAATAACGGACTAACTTCTCCAAGGTCCACAGGTCAGACGTCCATATCATCGATTTAAAAGGAGCAACTTGATACTTTATCAATTAGAAATGACCTTTATTTAAATATATAAAGCATGACCTCCTACATGAGCTGACACCGTGTTCAGCCGACAGAGGATGCACTTAAAATGTCATCTAATTGACCAATGCTATGCGCTGACAGGTCTGTGGGGTCGAAATGTTATCGATTCACGTCTTATCGATCATAATCCTTTATTATTAGATAAAGCGCAACACTGCCCCTGGGTAATCTGGATAAAGTCACATTCTAATTGGCTCATTAACAGCAATATATTTCCTAAATGCGCTGCTTTGATGCTGCTTGTGCATGGTCCCTTTTACTCATTCAGTAAAATACACAATAAAGTGCAAGAACCAATATCAATATTATAGTGATACTACAGGAGACACCATAAACCAAAGGTCATAATAAACTCACTATCATAGGAATATCGTGGAGGTTTTTAATCTGGGGATCTTTCAGTTCAAAGTTTTTACGTGTGATACATATTTTAGAGGTGTAAGTTACCTGGTTCATGCACAGCCTACTGCAAGCGGTTGGCATCGTGAGTTTAGTGACATTGTTGTAATATATGGTCTTTTTTAATATCCTAAGGTATCACTATAATATGCCCATAACGTGCTCATAACATCCCAGTAAGGACGTATACTCTTGCGCAGCGGCCCATCTCTCTAACTCGTATTATAGGAGGGACGGTCTTCGCGTAAAAAGCCCAGCCTCGCTCGTGTCGTCAACGTGTCCTGGACAGACAAACCAAACCCAGTGAGCGCAGAGACGCACGGCGCCTCATCCAACCAGCGCCGGTCCCAGCAGAGCGGGTCGGCGCGTCTCAGACCGTTACAGTGACTGGAGTCGGACGCGCTTCGGCCAAGGAACGATGTTCTGAAGGTGGAGATCGGATTCTGATCGCCGATGAATCGCGCTGGAAGTTCGAGTTGGCCAGGACCCGAGAAGATCCAAGCGGAGTTAGTGGGATTGTTCCCGGAATAACCCGCCGAGATTCCTCCGACTGGTTTGGACCTCGAGATGAATTAGAAGACCACCGGCCGAGGAATAGTTCTGAACAATAGGACCGGTGTTACCGCCCGCCGGGGTTGTCCGGGGTCTCTGCGGGACAAGTTGCGCTCCAGTGGAACGCAGAGCGCGTCATAACTGTGGAGTCCAGCCGCTCTGGAACGATGCCGGGCCGTTTCACGGGGATTTACCACCTACTGGCGTTGCTTCACCTTTGTTCAGGTATGGATTACTGGATTAATGGCTTTTCTTACGTGTGGGGATCAGATGAGGAGAGAGAAAAGGGAGTGAGAGAGAAAGAGGGAGGATATAGAGAGAGAGAACAGAGGGAGAGGGAGATGAGTTTCTGACCTGTCACTCCGCACACTGAGGGTACGTCGGTCATCTTTTCTGTGTTGCCAGCCAAGATATGGCAGTAAGTGGCCCTTGACCCTTGACCCTTGACCCCTGCTGCCTGCTGGCTGACGCTGCATCTTCAAGTGACTCGTCTCTCTATAATCCCCTGTGACAGTGCAATGAGACGCTGTTCTCATTTCACCTTGATGGCAGTTCATTGCCACAATAAAGCGTTTTGAGGAAAGCGCCAAAAGATAACGCCGATGTGTTCATGTGAGACGAAGAAGCACGTGAAGGGTCAAAGTGCAGGTCACCGAGCTTCACCCTGTTTATCCTCGGACGGTGTCCGGATCAGATGAGCCGCAGGTTAATGAGTAACGGAGAGACGTCACTTGCGGAGGCATGTTGAAGCCAGTTGCACCAGTCAGACCAGTGAAACATGTGGTGGTTGAGTTTGTTTTCTCTACACAGGCCAAGAATGGCCTTTGGATGGAAATAATAGGCTATAGTATCCATGCACTGATAATGTGCTGATAGTTGATCCATTCATTCTCTCTCCACTTCTTTCTTCTCGTCTCAGGCTAAAAAAACTAACTCAAAGGATTTGTTTGGAGTTGATCTATTTGTCCATTTTGAGAGGGAAGGTTTCCATGCACTTCAGTTTACTTACTTACTTTGTGGCTAGTTTTTGTCTCAGTTCAAGTATTTTATTTGTATTAAACTAAAATAAAACGGATTCTCATGTGTGCCAAATCAGAAAAATATACCACAGCATGACGTTTATGTTGGGGCATCAGCCACAATCAAAAACCAGATCGTGTGGGTTACACTCTAAGACCTGTGAGTTATAGATTATCACCATCAAGGTTAATCATTTTGCTATGGCACATCAGAACAAACCAAATTGACCAATTGTTGATGATTATCAAGCCTTTTGCTGATGATTGATGTTATCTGTCTCCTCTGCGCCGTTAGGTAACTCTACTCTGTACATGTGCAGTATTTAGAGAACAGAATATACAAAGCAACCTAAACTGCACCAAATCGAAGTCCTCGGCTTATCATTTCTTAACGTAACAGATAAACGGCGTACAACGGTAGCAGCACCCTGCCAGTACAGTGGCGCAACATAGCAACGGACATTAGCCTGTTAGCTCTGTATAATGGAACCATAATAAACCAGCCGGGCCTGATTGCCTTCATCAGGCTCGGCCCTGCAGCGCCACATGGCCCGGGAATGGAGATGAGCTATTAGATGTAGTTAGTAGCGCTCGAGTCGTTTCCCATAGCAGTAGTCGAACAAACATTAGACGCGCCACCATATTGGACACTCTAGGTTTAGGCGAGGAACCTTTTTTTAACGGCCCGTAAAAAACACATTGATCAACAAACCAAGTGTGGGATGAATAGATTCGTCTTTGAACCTACTGAGAAGGTTGCAGGCCAGATTAAAGTGGAACATCGTACATAGACCGGCTTTAAATTGAAACCAAACGTAATGATAATTAAAAACAAACTAGTTCGTGTATTATCGGAGAAAGTTCAAAACAAAACAAAAGCTAGGAAAACAATTTGAAAAATAACTAGGAACTAAGTTGAAATTCAAATCAAAATAGAAAACAATGTTAAACTAAAAACGGATAATGCCAAAAAGTACAATCTTTCTCACGATATTCCACAATGCTCTCATGGACGTACAGCTGTAGGCTATGACCTCTTTGCACAACTGGCACAAAGGGACACAAGTCAACATAAATGTTTTACAACATGTCAAGTCACTCAGATTCCCCGCTGGCGCCGGGCGTGTTTCACCTTCCTCGCTCTGGACGACAAAGACAGCTGTCTGTGGTTTTCCTAAGAAGGACAGAATGTTTTCAGCGCTCCGAGCCTTCAGCGGTGTCTGAGGCTGAAAGGCTGAACAGTTTTTTTGTCAGTCTCAATGAATCCTGCTTAAACATATCCCCGCTCTTGAGTGTGATTCTTTTAAATGAACATTTGATTCGATACGAGGATAAAATAGTGACTGCAGCCCACGTACAAACCACAGGCAGGTGGTTTACCGTCGCCAGTTGTTTCCAACGACTACAAAACGGCACAATTTGAATATGTTGATAAGACATCGCCTTGTGTTCCTTTTGCAGTCCACTCTGGCAGTGAGATGATCCACAATACCAACTCTTTTCTTGAATTGCCGTGGCAACTCAAAAAAGGAAAACAAAGCCAGCGCCCATATCAAAAGTACAAATCCATGCCTTAAGATTGTATGACACTAATTACCCGGCTCATTACCTCCGAAGTCTCACGGCACCCTGACAAACCTGGTGCTGTCACACAAACCAGAAAGCTCTTAATCTGCTCCAACAGGTCTGCGTTGTACTCAGAGGTGTTGTCCTGTAGCGTCCTCTTGACGAAAGCTCATTGGACCTTCAAGATTAGGTCCAAATCAGTGAATTTGTGTTGAAAGGGAGAGAATGTTGCGCCGCAACGAGCACCAGAGGCGGCCCTTCATCCCCATCCTTCCCAAACGGCAAGCGGTGAAGCCGGCGTGAAGATCCCTGACATGAAACTATAACCACCACGTCACTTATGGAAGCCCAACTGTCGAGAATCATTTCAAAGGCCGTGACAACACTTGTTGGGCAAAGGACCGATGCAGTGGACCAGGATAGTGTCGAACACCTTGCCGGACGGCTCAGCACTGGTAGTCATGGGACGGTTGATGTACACAGCGATTCCCATTCCGACAGTGTTTGAGCCTGTGAGTATGTGTGTGTGCTTCCTTATCAAATCAGATTGCAAGGACTTTATAATGTTCCATGTTATAGCTGCTCTGAAGTTGGGACACCTGCCAGGCTTGCATGCCGGTCCATGAAATGTATCCCAGTCAGTATAATTGCATATGTTTTTTTTCCCTCCACCCTACTTGTGTTTAAAATATACCACCTCATCCCCTTGTCTTGCCTTCTCAACTGTGGCTCAGAAACAGACAATGGTCCATTAGTGGCACAATGAGCTCTTGTAGGTGCGCTGTTCAGTGAGTTCTTGGCTCAGAGCACTTTTGTAGGGCAACTGGAACTGCTCCCATATGAGACGTTCATCTGTGCATAATAAATCTGCCAAGTGTAATTGGAACGATACACAATAATCTAAACGATGGCCATTAAAAGCATATGCTCTTGTAGAAAGCGCTTTGTCCCTTTGTTCGTCCCACGGATCCTTAGTATGCGTCCCCAGGGTGACGCCGGGACTTGCCAAGCCTTTATTTGATGGTCTATATAAACAGTGTTTAAAACAGGAATCGAGGTACAATCAAGAAGTATTCATCCGGTATTTCCTCGTCGAGGTGGTTGTGTCACACACATAACTATCGCTTTCGCGTGGAGCACGTGATTTTTGACATTACTTAAGTAAAGGCTGTATTTAGCTAAGCGAATCACTTAAGCAATAACTAACAGAGGTCCCCCGAGGTCCGCTTCAGCTCGAGACCATCTCATCCATGTCCGATGTGTTGTGTGGCCAGTGGAGAAGGAAGTACCAGGAGAGACTCGGAGAGACTAGCGGACCGCAGCCTCCATCACCGCCGTGTGCAACAACTCCATAGGGAACGGTTTGATTGAGCCCCGGCTGGCCTGCTGGGGTTAGCTGAACACAGGCCAAGGGGTTCACATGTACTTAATCATGCTGCTTAGCTAACACTCATGGCCGCAAGAGGCGGACCGCTGCTGTGACCCAAAATGGTGCACGGCGGATGTTACAGGACTAATGTGGCTTGATTGGTGGGGGGGGGGGGGG
>OMOT01044064.1:5397-16524 GCA_900312575.1 Acanthochaenus luetkenii
GCTAACTCGTTCCAAATTGCTCTAGATAACGGCATCAGATAAATACCTAAAATGTATATTGCGGCAAGTTGCTCTGGAGAGGACCTAAACAGCTACGGACAGTCCTTTTGAGTAAAGCAAAGTACGGTTCTTTAAATGTGAGGGAGGGGGGTGGAGGACAAAGGTCACTCAAGTTCTTCCCGGACGGGGGGTGCCGTGCAGGGGAGTCGCTGAGAGGGTAGAACCTGGGAGAGAGCAGGGAGAGAGCAGTGAGAGATGGGGAGGGAAGGAGAGGAGAAGATGCCCAATTTGCCATTGATCCGTGTTACGATCTCTAGACCTGGTTCCGTTCCGTTGTCAGTTCCGCCGGGCGTCAGTCACTATACTAGTCAACGTTGGACCGCAAACAGACTAAGAATACAAAGTGGTCCGCCACAAGAAAACTTTCTCGTAACATTCACTGTGGTTCAGCCCTCACGTACTACTCTGACTCCAGTGGAGACCGGTCCGCCTCGCACGCTGTGAGGAGGTGATTACCAATTTGTCTCAGCTGTGTTACCTCCAGGTCTGCAGGAGACACTTGGCCCAGTCTCCTCCTGCGCTGGTGGCGTCCATTGTCCTGGAAGTCCCCCCTGGAGTCAGTTGTCTATCTCACCGCCGCTGAAGCTTCACAACATGTAAAGTGATGTCAATACCCACCGCACTCATTAAACTGCTGTGGCGTGTGGACTACAGACAAAGGAAGAGGCTGTCCTGCTACTATGCGATGTGCTGTGTCGGCTTTTACCACAAAAACACAGATACCAGGATGAGTATCCAAGCCACCAGGATGAGTATCCAAGCCACCAGGATGAGTATCCAAGCCACCAGGATGAGTATCCAAGCCAAAGGAGCACACACATTTCCATCGGATTTGGCTCAGTGATGTAATCAGAGACTTGCATCTCTTGAATCAAATACATTTTTAAAAGGAAGTGATATCATCCCTCAGCTTCATGTGTAACTGCGATAAACTATTTGCTCAACACCACAAACACATATTGGATTACAGACAGATGTTAGGGTTGGGGACTGGGACGACCCAAACGCAGAGTCAATTTGTAATAAGCAGAGTGGTTCAACGTAGGGGGTTAGGAAGGTGAAGTCGGGGGAATAAAGTCCTGGGCTGTTGATGGAGAGGACGGAGGATAATGGAGGACGTGAAGGAGCAGGGCGCGAGCGTGGCAGGCCGGAGGGTTGTCGAGGTGGGAGAAGACAGCGAACACACAAGGGCTGGAACAGACGCGCAAGCAGGCCGGTCGGCAACCGACAGAGCTGACCCCGTGGCATCGAAAACTTCATTGAACTACCAAGAACTTGGAGAGGGCGAGAAGCGATAGCTACCACTGAACTGATGCAACGATCTGTCGACGAGGGAGTGGAGAACCGGGGTTTATATACACTGGCGTTGATGAGCTTGATGGAGGGCAGGTGATCAGGAGCCGGGAACAGGAGGAAGCCACGCCCACACCAACACACACAGACAGAGGGTGCTGAAACACTGGGGAATCAGCTGGACACGGTCAGAACAGGTGAGAACGACTGACGGAGAACGAGGCATCATAATTCACCAATTGCCTTATAAATCCTATTACCCATTACCACCACAGACGTGCTTTATGTTCCCTATTACACTGACTCATTTAATGTTTGTCTATTTCTAGTGAGGTGGGTTGCCTCACTAGAAATAGTATGTATGTGTAGGTGTGTGTTGAAATGCGCACCTGTGTGTCTGTCTGTGAGTGTGTGGATTCCTATATGCGTGTGTGTCTGTCTGTCTGTTTGTCTATGAATGTGCGTGCCTGTGTGTGTTCAGCTCCCCAGAAGGTTCCCTTCTCACAGATCAAAGGTGACATCTACACCTGTTCAATGCACAAAGATCACATGCATGTAAATACGCACGCACGCGCCCACACAAACACACACACACCACTCAAAACAATAGGCAGCACAGTATTCAAAGGCACCGCTGGCATTGCATTGCAAACTTTGTGCAATATATACTGTATATCAATATATATATATATATATATATTAAGCCTTGAAATCTCACAAGCTAGAGAGAAACCTACAGGCTGCCCCAGAGCGGAAGTACGTCCAACGCATTGCAGGGGATCACGTCGTCAAATCAAAAGTCTCCCTGAGTACTACAGGGTAGTTCAATGGCAAGGTGTAGCATTATAATGTGAAAACACTCTGCTTGATATTAGGCAATGTGAAAGGAACCAGACCAATACAATCGAACAATCTAGCAAACTCTGGGTCGGAAAAGTGCCGATGTCAGCAAAGAGAGATGGAGAGAGCAGTAGAGCACACTGCCTCGCCTGGTCTGTATTCATACCGGCACAATCTATCTGCTCCGCATCCATGTTCCTGAGCCTGCATAATCATATCAGCACTGATCTAAAAAGCCACACATGTTGCAGCACTATCTATTTAGAGGCTGGATTTATTGCGTCTAACGTATCCCCTGGGGAGCTGTGTACATTGTGTGTGTGTGTGTTTGCATGTGTATATTTGTGTGTGTGTGTGCCAATACTTATCTAAAATCCGCTGTGTTCCAAACCTAGCTGGTGTAATTGAAGTTGATCATATCTATTTTCTTCCAGCTTTACTCCTGGTTGAGAATAAGCAAAACTACAATGTCAGGGTCATTTCCTCCTGCTAATGGCTACTAATAGGGTTTGTTACAGGTAATCTGGTTCTAATGATGTTGTTAGCAGCCTCTCATGCTGGCTCTGGGTCAGACCCACTATTGGATATTCTCAAATCAATATGTTGCTTGAGTCAAGGGCTTCGTCTCTGTTGAAACTTGGTCTTGAATTGTCAAATAGCTTGCTAGCTAGCTGGCTTGACAGACACACAGACTAGATAGATAGATAGATAGATAGATAGATAGATAGATAGATAGATAGATAGATAGATAGATAGATAGATAGATAGATAGATAGATAGATAGATAGATAGATAGATAGATAGATAGATAGATAGATAGATAGATAGATAGATAGATAGATAGATAGATAGATACTTGCAGGGTTTGACCTAAGCCACACCTTATGCCATGACCCCATTACATAAAATATGCCCCACCAGAGAAATATTTTTGTATTGTTCTTCTCACAACCAATCACTACCAGTATCGTTGCAGTCAGCCTTACTTGTGATTGGCAGACGAGCAACGTGCCGTACGCTATTGGTTACATGCCGGACACCCACTCCAATCCAATTGATCATACATTCTGCTTCAGTGAACATTTCAACACAGAAATATATTCCACAATGCGAGAAGATAATCTGATGAATGTGATATTATGTGAGGGAAATAAATACACTTCAAACGATGGAATTCTGGAAGTGAGTTGACACATCAAAATACTCAAATTTCACCTGTTAATTTGGTCACATGACGGGAAATGTGTTAGTATGCTATGTAGTTACTACAAGCTTGTTGCTTCAGACATTAACGTTAGTCGGACCTCACAAAACCAGACACTTTACATTTTATTAATCGTAATTTGATCCCTGTGTCGTCCAAGAAAGGGCTAACCAGGCCAACATTGTTATATTTCAAGCCACAAGCCACCCAGACCCCTCTACCAACACTAGTCCATTCTCTGAGACATTATTACGTAGTTCTCCATTTAGAGAAAGTTAACCTGCTGCAGACAAGGGAGTAAACAGTGGCAACGTTTTGTGACACTTGGAGTCCAGAGAGTAGGCCACAGTGATTTATGAGCTCTGTGTATATGTATTATGAATCGGTGTGGAGGCCTATGTGCATTTATGTGTATGAATGTGTGTGTGTGTGTCGTTAAACAAGTTTGTGCTCTACTTTTAAAACATGACACCAACCATCCGTCTCCTTCATCCAAGGCTTCTCATTTGAATCAGCGAAGCGTATAAACCTGCAAACACACCTTAGAAACCCACTCCACTCCATCTAAAATGACCACCAATCAGAGCCAGATCATGACGTTAACGGACCCTAGGCCTCGCCTCCTTTTTTTACTTGATTGTCAACAGTAAAGAAAAGCTTCTTTGAGGCTCTTTACTTAGGCTATTTATTTATTTTTGACATGGTGACACACACAAAATGTAAATGAAATACAACAGACAGCGAATGAGGACGGAGCACTCACAAAATGAACAATTAATTATGATTAAATATGTCATAAACAAGTAATTGGTAGGCAACAATTAATTCCAGATAATGGATCTCATTCTGGAATTACGCATTTACGCAAAAGATAATAAGACATTTCTTCTAAAGTCCACTTACGAAGTTTCCGAGACAATTCTGGCATTCCTGAATGGTTTCTTATCTGGGATACATTCTTATCTACGAACGGGATTTAAGAACACGGAAAAGCAGTCGTGAATCGGCCAGATTGGAATGCGCCCATGTTCTTATGGGCTGAATTGATGAGAAATCATTGGTGATTGCGTTCACATCAATTCTACAGACGTCTTCTGATTGAAATAATTATAATAATAATAAATACCCTAGTATTAATAGGCCATATACCGTCTTGTTCTCTGTTGTTATTTTCTTATTGTTGGTTTTATTTTTTCCCTTGCTCAGTGTGCACTTTGTAAGAGCCAGTGGAGAAACATTCCACTGCTCAGATTACTGGTATGATGTTGCATGTGACAAATAAAACCTTCTGTGTGCACACGGTCCTGTGGTTGCATGACCTCATAAGGAGCTGGTGGGGCGTTTATGTATGCAAATTCAGTTGTACGAGAACACGCCTTCAATTTAAGAATCAGTGGCATTCCTCATTTGGGGGAGCGCAGCTGAGAACACATTTCCACGTGTTCATGAATCCGGCGGAGCTGTTTCTTAGGGTTGGCCTCACGATGTTCACTTAAGAAAATGTTCCAGAATGAGGTACAATGTGGTACTTGTTCGACGGTAGATCACAAAAGCCTCCGATGCGTCTTGCTGATGGAGAATTCCTCGAATATGTCATCGAATGACAGGGATGATGTGATTGTGTTCTCAATTGCCAATAAACGAATGGCATTCAGTCTTCTCTGGCCCATTGTTGATCTCAGATGATTCTTCAATCTTTATATTTAATAATTATAATTTCCAGTTTGATGCACATATATTTATTTGGCGTTTAAGTGTAATATGAATTGTTGATATGCAACAACTAATTGTAAGAAATATTATCTTATTGTCTTTTTTTCTTTTTGTGTAGATGAATCATGACTCTCCGCAATCAGACTCTTGAACTCATAATCCGCCATGGTCACATGACACTGTTTTAGGACACCTTCACTCTCTGGCAGCAATACATGTTTACTGTGGACATGCAAACACTTCACAAACACTATGACACTGTCGCGTCACTGCACTAGCCATAACTTGCACAACAATATTATGTTCTTGTGCTTTTTACATTTCCTCTTAACCTCTAAACTGTGTTTCTATTTTAATTGGATTCTTTATTTTAATTATGTATTTATCTTTGTTAATGATGTCCTCCTATTCTTTTTATACTGAGAAGACCCAGCATGCAAGCGCTTCATTGCACTGTTTACCCTGTGTATGCTGTGTATATGACAAATAAGCACACTTTCACTTGAACTCTGACTCATTCACTGACCCACTCTCAAATACTGTTTATTCACACAGACCTTTTTTCTCCAATGATATTGATTCGCCAGTCTAGTCACAGAGGTGCTCATTCTTGGAGGACATCAGGGCACCAAATGGTGTAGAGCTATTGAACACAATAATACTGAGGCATGACAGCACAGAGGGAACTGACAGTGTTGTGGTTTTTGTGTGTGTGTGTGTGTGTGTGTGTGTGTGTACATGTGTATGTGTGCACTTTTTTTTTTAATGTCTACACTTTTACTTTTATGTACAGTACTTTCTTTATTTTCTTTTTGCATGCACACTACCCTGCATTCATAAGGGTTAATTTGTACATGTAATTAGTGCCTGAATACTGATTACATGGCTCTGAAATTAATCAGATACGAATACAGTTACATGTCTCAGAAAAGTAACGTATTCAGATTACTTTTAGAATACTTTAAGAATACTTTTCCCGTCACAGATGGGTATGTTTTGGGGTACAGGACACATTGGGAAGCTGTTATATAGCCAAAGGTGGTGCTGCTTAGTACTAAAAGGGTGCTCAAACCCTGTGTGGATGAGTATGTTTTTATACTGTTTGATACTGCCCGTATGCAGTTTTGAACAGTGATGTTGTGAGCAGTACAGCGCACTACCTGGCCTGGTCTGTATTTATACTGGCACATCTATCTGCTCCAAATCCATGTTCCTGAGCCTGCATAATCATATCAGCACTGATCTAAAAAGCCACACATGTTGCAGCACTATCTATTTGGAGGCTGGATTTATTGCATCTAACACCAGTTAGATATAATAAATGTCTTGGGTCTGGGTATGTTTTTTTGTTGTTGTTTTTTCTCCACGGTAACAGAAGTTAACCGAAGTAACAGAACTTGTGATGTTATGTAAAATGCAATTTGGCTGTTTTCTAAATCAAATTCCTAACACAGGCATCTGTAAACGCCGATAAGAGCTGTGTGTGTGAGAGGGACACATTTTGATTCATTGACCTCTTTTCTGTAATGAACCACTGACAGAATTGGATAGCGATTTGAGATATTACAGTAGTATCCAATTATCTGTCTATTCCTTTTCATGCATCTATATCCTCCACTATTCCTCTACTACACCAACTATTGTGGCCTGTTATTTAAAGTTAAACTGATCAAGCAACATGTTTAATGCAAAACCGTTTCTGTTAAACGACTGGCTGCCAAACCTTTCCTTGTACAGCTGTACAGTTATGTGTGTGTGTGTGCAGGAGTGTGTGTGTATGCCTGTGTGTGCATGTTTGTGCGTGAATGCAGTAAGATTGTGGTAATAAAGAGGATCTTCTCCAGCGGTGGTGTAAGCGTTGGATGTTGAGCCCACACAGCTTTGGTGACAAGCATACTAGACCGCTCAATAACTCAATGTGAATCCCTTCTATCTGAGTTTATACATAATACCCATTCATTGTTAGTGTAAGCAGAATGTCTGGATATAATCCCTTTTCTCTTATGTTTTCTTCTTTCATCAGCTGGGTATCAGTTTGCCTGACACTAATGTTCAGGTAATAAGTGTTATCAAATGGAATGGCTCTCAGCCATGAAATATGATTAATCATTTCTCATATTAACAATCAGCTGAATTGTATTTATCTGGTCCCCTCTCCTCTGTCATGGCTACATCACTCTATTTCAGTTACAGGATTTGTTTCGTATAACTGATCATTTTCATATGATGATTGCCTTGAAAATTATCTCAATGGTCAGGCTGGGTATCGTTTGAACATTTTCGGTACCAGCACCTTGAATTTGATACCGGTACCAAAACAGTAGTTTGTTTTCATACCTAGGTATGGTGTATAAAAACGTATTATGTAATGCAATGACTTTTTTTTTGGTACTATTATACAATTGTTGCAATCTTTCCCCAGATAAAACAGTGTGACATTTCATATGTATTTCTTTTTCTTCTTCACATAAACAGTATAAAACAATCAAAGCTATCAGATTTAAAGACCTTATTATAACTGTTAGGGCCCGGATCTACTACCGTCGTCCCAATTCCAGGCGCAGTGCAAAAAGCAATCGCGGGTGCAATTGGTCCCACCTAAGGTATTTACTGAAGTAGGGCACGACTACATGGTGCAGGTGATTAATTAGAATTGCGACGCGCACATATAAGGGACGGACAATACGAACAATAGACCGATTGCTGCAATTTACCCCGTGAGCTGCAACTTAATGATGAGCAAAAGAGGAGCCAATTTCTCTCCAGTGGAGCTGGAAATGTTGGTGGTGGAGAAAACCCCAAAGAGCTCTCTGCTACAAAGAAGAGATGTTTTACCAGCGAGTAAAACGGCACTCTGGGATGACATAATAAATAAAGTGAGGGCACCAGAAGCGGGATTTAGCGGAGATAAAAAAGCATTGGGAGGCAAACCAAAGCCAAGCTTAACACAAATAAAGCCTGTGTTCGAGCTACCGGTGGTGTTCCCTTTGAAGAAGAGCCATTAACTCCCTTGGAGGAGCAAGTGCAGGAGATCCTGACTGAGACGCAGGTGTCGGGTGTGGGAGGGATGGATACCGTAGACACCTGTGAAGGTGCGGTTAACTACAGCTGGAGAGGCTGCACACACTAATCTAATCATGTTTATTTATGTGGCTTTATATCTCAAAGGGTTTTACATAGCATTATATATGTACTACATCATATACATTCACATCATATACTGCACACAAACACACACATCTATGGGCGATTTAGGGTCTTCAGTTCACCTGACCTGCATGTCTTTGGACTGTGGGAGTAAACCCACGCAAACATAGGGAGAACATGCGAACTCCACACAGAAGGTCCGGGGTGGAGATTCGAACCCACAACCTTCTTGCTGTGAGGCGACAGTGCTAACAACTGAGCCACCGTGCCTTTCCATTACCGTGACAATTATTACGCACAAACATTTTAGCTGAATTGATTTCATCAATGTCGCTGAGACATTGGTTCATAATACTGTAAGTATCAGCAAATTGAGAGAAGGGCGTGTGACTTTTCCTTTTGGTATATTTAGGTAATAGTCTGCATACTGAGTGCACATAGTGTACTTTCTGCTACTCTGAACATTTTCCTTCGGTTCCATTGGCGAACCGATTCGACTCATTCACTTTAAAAGTATTGTTCAGATGAACGGTTGTTTCTTGAATCAACCCATCTAGAGCCGGGACAGGCAGAAAGCTGATGAGGCCACGTTGTCCTCATCAGTCCCTGGATGAAAGAAACAAATTAGGTGTTAATGTCATACAGTAGAGCTAATAATACCTCTATATTTATTTGAAATATTTGTTTGCAACCTCAACATTAGTGGCTACTATAAGAAAAGCAAGACAGGATAACTCATCTGTGGTAAATTACCACAAGCAGGCTAAAAGAGCTAGCAAGCCTGCGTAGCTGTAACTGCATTTTCAACACTTATTATGAAAATATTAAGCATTTCAATAATATTTGATGGCACACAAACCAAGTTAGTGAAATAAATGTTGTCTACTTACATTTGTAGTCCTTTGAAATTGAAATGTGCCACTGAAAATGACGCACGTAATGACAGCAGCAATGCATCATGGGACATCTCAGTATGTCTAGTAACATCAGATAGCATACTTAGAAATTATTTACAATGTAGTACATCCAGGCATTTTTTACATACACAAAATTAACATACTATGCAGTGGAAACACACTGCATACATTTTTCAGTCAGAGACACTTGCGTCAAAGGGGTTTGGACCATTTATAGCACAAATGGTTATACAGTTGTATTTGGTCGATCAATCAATCGCATTTTATTTATATAGCCCTTTTATAGAAGCATGTCTCAAAGGGCTTTACATGGCTTCATATATGCATATATTCATATATATAAATCCAAGCAGCATGCGAGACATTCTGCGGGGAGCACAATAAACCAGCAAAACCAACATAAAACCAGACGTAAGTCAGAGATAGCTTGGCCAAGCACTCCTGTGTACAGATAATAGCAGGAAGAGGTTGGGGTGGTTGCGTTGACTTTTTTTTAATAGAAAAGCCACTGCAAAATAAAGTATTTCAGGCCGCAATAATCATCTGACTACTACTTACTTCCTAAGATTCAATTGAATGTAGCCTTGTTTGTTTTTCCTGCCTGTGGTAAATAGTTACCTGGCGATCAGCAGTCACTTTAGTCAAAGAACAGGCATGGTGATTGGATGAAAGTCAAAGTAAGATTAACCATTACTGAAGTACTGAACTTTGACCCTGAACATTTTAAAATGTTTCGGTATCGACGTGATTCGGTCAGTACCCAGCCCTACCTATATATTACTAGTCGCAGGACGGCTTTCACTATTGACAATATACACTCAGATGGCTGAAGTATGAGAGCCTTGAAAAAGATCCCTCTCATTATTCAGCATACACAGCAACATTTGTCGAAACAGTAGATGGAAAATGTATTTTGGGGTACTCGTGCGCTTGCCTCGTGGGAAGGAACAGATTGGGACATTCCATTTGTTATGTGTCTCTATAAAGCTTTACATGCATCCTGCTTTGGTATGGATGGGGCATCAAAAAAAAGAGACGGGTCAGCATTACTTAAACGACCCTTTTACATGCACATTCTGTCTCTGTCCCTCATAAACACACAGACACACATGTACACACACACAGACACGCATCCGCGCTCACACATTACCACATTCAGTCACCTAACCTAATACAGTGTTTTTGTCTAGTGTCCCATAACTGTAAGAAATAATCATTTGATGTATCTGTGTGTGTCTCTGAATGTATGTGTGCTTGCGTGTGAATGTTTGCATGTGTATACATACGCGTGCATGTGTATATTGTGATTCCTCTGTCAGCACATCGTGTCAGGGGCTGGCTAGGACTTTTAGAAATGCAGGCGCAAGCATATCTTATTTGGATTATGTATAAAACACTGATAGAGGCCGTCTGCTTGCATCAATCAAGGGAGAGGGGGAAGAAAGAGACTGAAGTAGGCAGCGAGGGAGGGGGAGGGAGAGAGAGACTGATGGAGAAATGGATAGGGATGTGTAAAATCGAGGGATGTGATAGGAAAAATAAATAAAGGTGTGCAGGGTAGAGAGGGTTGAGTGTCTATGAGTACAGATGTGTTTAAACATGCAGAGGGCAATAATAGCGTGGTGGAAAGGAGATATGGGAGTTTAAGATGCAAAGAAGAAAGCAGAGAGCTGGAAGGAGGAGGGATTGACAAAGGTGAGGTGGCGCATGAGAAATGAATATAAAGAGCGGTTGACTTATAGAGGGGATGAGAGTAGGAAGAGAGAGACATGGATCAGCGGGAAGGAGGGATAGTGGAGGAAGGGAGCGAAGGCAGGGAGAGGAGAGGAGAGGAAGGCAAGCCGGGAAGGTTTGATTGATGGGCTGTAGACAGGACCGGCCGCTCTCTAGAGCAGAACCACTCCACAGCGCTGGAAACCCGCCAGACACCGCAGCCCTGGAGAACCCTATTTG
>OMOT01044066.1:0-10874 GCA_900312575.1 Acanthochaenus luetkenii
AAATTCTAGGTAATTTCCTTGATCGATAGTCGCCAAAGTTAATGAACGACTAATCGATCAATCGATAACAATACAGCTAAATATTTCTTATTAGAAAATACAAAATGCATATTTTTTTCTCAATCAAAGCTTTATTGAAACATTAGATAAATACACCTGTTTCATGGCATAACACAAACATAATTCTGAACGCTGTTTTGTTTAAGTATGATATTTTAATAAGGATCGGGAAATTTCGTTCACTCTTCCAAGGCTTCGCGTCTCACAGGCTGTGGCCTTGCTACCCATGACCCCCGACTCCTGACCCGGTCACATGGTTTGCTTCGTCTTCTTATGTGTAGTGCGCCCTCTTGTGTTTAACTTAATGATTGCATTTCACCAACAACTCCCGTTGACACAATTAAGATGAGATCTCAAATAGTTCAATTTGATCGTTACGTTTGAAATGTTCATCGACCAAATTATTAACGATTGTTAATCGATCAACGACTAATCGTTAACACCCCTAGTAGGAATGAAGATCGACCGGTAGATCGAGAGCTTTGCCTTCTGGCTCAGCTCTCTTTTCGTCACAACGGTGCGGTAAAGCGAGCGCAATATCTCCTGCTGCTCCGATTCTCCGGCCCATCTCACGCTCCATTGTCCCCTCACTCGTGAACAAGACCCCATCCAACGTTTTTCTGGTTGTAAATCAGTGGAATAATTACCTCGACTGAAAACTGTTGTTTAACAGGCAGTTCAAAAATGCAATAGAGTTATTTTCTGGGTCACGCTCCTCCGTGTTTGTTTGTTATTCCACTCTATGTGTAAAGAACGTAAAGTGGAATGACGTAAAATACGTCCGTAAAGCAGTTCTGCTGCTTTTTTGCGACAATGCCGATAGAAAAGATAGAGGAGAATATCTACTGCTAGACATTTTGATATCGTCCCACAATATATATTGTCATATCGAGCAGCCCTACTTGTAATTTCAATGATAAATTGGTCAACCTCTACATTTAAGTCAATTTTGACTTGGTTTGAATTGCCAAAATACTTGCAGTTGTATAGTCAGTCCAAATAATTTGGAGCGTTAATGTTACACAAACCTCTAGCCCCGGATAAATACAACACTGCAATTTACAGTCTTTAGATAATGAAATGTAGAATTTGTAAGCCCTCTACCCATTTTCATTGAAGCTTAGTAAGATGATAAAGTTCCACACACAAAGGAATGAAGGTGAGCTTTTTTAATATTTCAGCCAATTTGAACGTCATTGTTACATCACGGCCTGTATTTTGGGCCAGCTGTTGACGCCTCATATCAAAGGTGATTTATTAAGTAGTTCAGTCCAACAGACAATCTGTCTGTCACTGGTACACCCACTTACTGCAGTTGAGGAAGGTCTTGTTTTCATGCTGGGTGGACATCTGTCTCACTGTAGAGTTACACAAGAAGATATGCCATGCACATACAGTATACCATTTAATGGCATGAAGACTAAATTTAGACCTGTCTTTTGTCTTTCAGTGATAATCCTCAGAGCTGGGTCTGTCCGTGCATCTATCCGTAGTCTGAGCTGAATTTGACACTGCAGTCTACACAGTCCATATTATGAATGCCGATCAATTTTTCAGCTGTCCAAAGTCCACTTAATGTACTGGCTTATTAGTGTGGCATTAGTTGCGGGGGGAAATTGAGGTCTGTGAGATAATGAAGATGGAGCTTGTTGAAGCTAACTTTGCAGAGAAACTATCAACACTCTCCTCATTGCCAAGATGTAATGGTGCGCTGTGTGGCACTAAAGCGGCGCTGCGTGGTTTTTCACCTCAACCCTACTGTTCATATCCATCTGAGTAGGCCATGTGTCTGCATTCGTCAGGCCTTCGTCACCGGGCCTCTCAGCGAAGCAATCCTGCTGATCACTATAAATGTCTATATATTCTCCCCCTCAGCAGGCGAACATTTAACACTTTTTCTTTCTTCTGCAAACAAGCACTCATATCCACAGGGATGTACCGCCGGTATGTTGTAGGAGATTCATCTGTCAAATCTCAACCTTAATTGCCCGATTGTGCTATGCTGAACACTGCAGACACGTTAAGTCTGAAGAACTTCTGAGAATTAACACTCAACTCCAAAGAATGTAGTAATTAATAATAATTGTAAATAAATAAATAACCCTCTGCCAGGTTGCCTTTCTTTAACATATCCCTCTTCTATGGAAGGCCTTTACAGGTTTCATAAATTAAGCACTGTAATCTGTATTTGATCTCTCCTGGATTGCCCTCATCCCTTGCAGGGATGATCGATTTCCCCTCTACCTGGTCCAAAGGGGCCTTGGATTATTCTTACTAAGGCTGTCTATCCGCCCTTTTGAGAGATAGAAGGAAGCACCTCGGGTCAATGTTACCTCACCTCAGCCTTTAACTCCCTGTAGGCACAAAGGTTTTGACACTGCATTAATATTGCATCTATCAAAGCAACAATGCAGCAGAGGCAGCAGGGGGAACATGGCTAAATCTTCAGTCTCAACAGGAAAGTCATCAATTCGGAGAAGGATTTACCGAAAAGCATAAAGTCTCTAGGTGTTTCCTAGCCAAAATAACTTTCTCAATCGGTGCCGGGAAACGCACTTAGGGTTAAAGGAGTGGGAAGCAATGACTCCAACTAGAGCAAATGCATTATCATGTGCAGCAGAGAATATGAATTGATTGAATAGATGGAGCTGTGGTTGAAGGCCTCTGATCACAGTGAGTCATGGTAGATGTGGGTGCTCCATGTTGAGTCACTGGCGGCTGCAGTGACGGAAGTAAAGGAACTACACTCTGCAACCCCCATTACCCGTGACATTACCCTGCACACACACACACACACACACACAATCTAATTCTTATTCTTCTGGAATATGACTTACGAGTGCCAGAACATGAAAGTATGTCATACTTTAGGGCATGTTCACCCTAAGCATAGCAACTGCTATGAACACCAGAGATGGTAATTTGTATAAAAGAGCACAGACAAGTCCATCTTGCTTCGGTAAATTTACAGGGACTAAAATCTATTTTGTTTTGTTTGTTAGACGAGGGAGCCTCTTAAACTCTAGCAGACATGAAGCATGATTTCACCTTATGATGGACGGTGTTGAAATGTCTCAACATGATAGACTTTTTATTGATATTAGGTCGTCATCAGTCAACATCCACAATCACCTGGAAACACATCACAAATAAGAAACAAACAAAAAAATCTACAAAAACCCTTTCATTTACTCTTCTCTACCTTCACTGATAGGCCAAGCAAAGGAAGTGGAAGAAACTGATATGGCGACCTCAAAGGTAGGATACAACTCAACCAACAACAGACACTCTTATATGGCACTTTCATCTCATTTTAACTATTCTATATTCTATATACTAATCCTCCATCCCCTGCAACCGCTCCCCCAAGCCATTTCTGTAAATACGAGCATGTTCTTAGTCATATTTGCTTGTTGAATAAGGGTTTAGAAACAACTGTGTACATAATTTTTTTTATATCCCCTGCTTGACTCATCGCCCCTGAAAAATCGCTCACCAAAAGAAAGAACTGTTCCAATAGGGCATATTTGAACGCCCAAGCACATCTACCTCCTAGATCCTTACAGCAAGGATGTGACTGTGTGTCTCTCTGTCTATCCGCTTTTATTTCTGACTGGGTGTGGGTGTGTATGTATCTGCTCATTATCCAGAAATCCTTCTAACCTCTAATAGAAGAATGTCCTTCTCCTAGTACAGCAATGTGCTTTTATTGACGATGATGTATCACATGCTTTTCTCATGCCTAAAGCACTACAAAGGATGGAAAATCAAACTAAAAATGTCGAGAAACGTGTTCATGTATACTCAGCATTGGCAGCATTACATGCAAGAAGCAAGCAGGCGAAACATGACACAAGCAGGGGAAGATAACATGTATTTTGAATCAGGTAGACTGGTCGTGCAGCCGTCTCGTATGCTGGCAGATATATGACTCGTGGGTTTGAGAATGGATAGAGGCTCTCACTTCCAAAGATGAGGCTATAATGTAATTCCTTTTTGGGCCAGTTTATACAAGCTGGAGTTTGGGGTTCAATTTCTTGCTCAAAAGCACTTTCGTAGTGATGGTGGACATTATACATTTAGTCTGAGTAACGTGTCAGGTAAGGTGGTGGTGATTTCATGTAGCTCAATAAACCTGTCGGCAGTGGTGGCCTTAATGCTGATTGGTTGAGCAGTAGTGACAGATCTACCTGAACAGGGCAGGCATGAAAGTGTGTGGCCCTTAATTGGATCAGATGTGCCAGAGTAGAGCTGGAAATAAAACTAGCAGGACAGGGGGTTCTTGAGGACTTGTTTGGGAACCAAGGCTCTACGGTGACTGGCTGTTGTGCGTCTGTCTCCTTTTACTCTGCCCTGTTATTGTGAAGCTGATGAATACAGCAAATTTGAATTGTACCTGTTGGACCTCCTCAGGGATTATGTAAGGCAGCTCTAGGGTGTGTTGTCGTGCGTTTTCATTTCAGCTGAGGACATTGTAACCTACCTCTGAGTGGTATATGACCTTGTTGATGTAATCCAAGCTTTTCATCCACAGGAAGGTGGGGTTTGTGTGGGAGAGAGGCAGTGGGTTCTTTGTGGTGATCCACAACATTGCCCCCGCATGTATTTCATCAATGCAAAGTTTACATTGCCTCGTTGGGTGATGTTGCTTTGTCACCACAAGTGACATGGATCATTTGTGAGACTCAAAATAGCTCGAGTGTTGTCCTTGAATGCCTTGTGGGTGGTAATGACTAGCAACCAATGGTAAGCAAATGTAAAGTGTGTGTGTGTGTGTGTGTGTGCATGCTTGTGTGCTACATATTGCATGTGTGGGTGTTGCCATTGTGTTTCATTGAGTGCGTCTGTGTGTTTGACCGAAAACAGCAGGCACAATCCACATGCAGCCCTGAAGCGGCAGGCTCGACCACTCCTGACTTTGATGACGACAGGGTCGTCACTATGGCAACAGTACTGACTGACTAGGTGAAGGGGTTATCTTGGGGTCAGTCAGTCAATACCCCTCCACCCAATCCCTTCCACCCACCCAATCCCTTATCCCATCACCACTCTTGGGCCAGAGTCCTTTCAATATAAAAATAGTTGTACCCACTTTACCCCCTGGCCTTTGCTTCAGAGCACATAAGTGTGTGAATGACTTTGGCACTTAAATGCTATAGAGGAGAAAAGTTGCACTGACACAGTATAAACACACACACACAGTTTAGACTGCATCATCCACACAGCTCCTGCCTAGCAAGGCTGTGTTTTTAATCAACTTGCCTGGTTAGATAAAGCGTAAACAAAAAATGTTCCTCTGAGGACAGAGCATAAGGACACCGATGGGGTTATGTTTGAGTGTTACTAACTGTGAGCAACCCCTCAGCGACAGCATATCTCACCATGCTGGCTTCCACACGGTGGTCTCTCACGGCCACTGATGACGAGGTTACGTGGTGCTATTTCGTAATTCTGTGACAACTGAGCTGCCATTATGTGGTTATGTAATTATGAACAGTGAGGGAAGGGGCGTGGTATCATCGGAAACATTTTTGATTGCGATACCGGTTCAAATCATTTACATTTGCTATTGATTCTAATGTAATACTTCTTTGAGGCAATACTTTTTGGTTCACATTTGCACATGCCCTCTGCTTTTCGAAATACAATTTGCTACATAAAAATTCCCGTAAACATTGACAAAACTTTAGTCTCATTGTATGAATCTGGGATGACACTTTTTGATACCTCTTGATGGCTTAAAATCAATATTGATACAAAATATCAGTACAGTGTAAATCCTTTATCAAAATTAATGAGAGACCTATTTGGACAACGTTTGTAACCATGTGTAGCCTTTTCTTTAGCTTTAATGTATGATTTCTACATTTTCGAACTTCTACATAACTTTTATCCTCCTTTTATGTATGGTGTGAAACATATTTCTATGCAGTTTGCGCATACAGTAATGACATTTTAGAAATGTGTAAATTAGCACAGGTCCTAATTATTTGTCTACAGCCCTACCCTTCAAAACATCATAACTAGAGTGACCTTAAACTTTCCATGAAATATTTGGCTTCCCCTATTAATTACACTGGAAGCTCATGAAAAGAAGCTATAGATGAAGGGGGAAAGACAATTTATGGAGGGATTTTAAGCCATGGATTGTTCAAAAGGGGGCGCAACTCAAGAAGTTGTTCCGAAAATGTGTACTAGAAATTCTAGTAGTACTAGTACTTATTGTGTCTGCTACAGTGGTAAAAATGTCACTAAATGGAGCAAACGCAACTGAAAAAGTTACAATAAGGTGGGTAGTTCCCCTACAGTGAGTCTTTGACATTACTGTCCCTAGACAGCAGTGTCAGCAGTGGGGTCATACAGTAGCTATACTGTATACTACTGACTGCTGACTAGTTCTGGTGGCAGCAGAACCTGATCTCCCCGTGTCGTGACATCATTTCCTGGAACAGAGCGGCTGTCTATTTGACAAGCTCAGGGTCATGGCTGTGATGAGTCACTGATGTAAAGTATAGCATCTAGATCTTAGGTTTAGAGTGGGAAAAGACTCCTTGCGCATTTCCTGCAGGCCCAAAATCACTGTAGCACACAAACAAACTGTTTTGAGATACGATTTTTACCCTGTTGTTCTACATTTGTGAAAGATGACCCGATTTCAGCATTCATAGGTCAAATGAAGATTTAGACCATGATCAGAATCATAATACAACATTTTCAAAAAAGGGCTGAAGATTCTGATTTCTTTGTTACTTCCCTGTTTTAAGATAATCTGGAAAAGCGAAATTTGTGCTAAAATCTACTGGAAAATCTACTGGAATCTTTTTGTTTCACCATTAACTGTGTTGTATTGGCTCTAAGCAGTCAGGACACAGTTATGGAAAACTACTACTTAACCAGCTAGAGAGGCAGAATACCACATTACCTTGCTCAAGCGTAGGTGGGAATACTCACTAACTTTTTTTTCTCCATCAATAGAGATCTGTTTACTGTAAAGCTAAGGCGAAAGGGGAAAAAAACATATTGTTTATGTTAATAATAATATATATAAATAATTCTGAGCTCCCTTTTCCTCATCTCCACCTCTCTTCCTCTCCTCTCCTCTCCTCTCCTCTCCTCTCCTCTCCTCCCTCTCGCTCCTCTTTGTTTTGTAATTAATGGTGTGTGTGATGGATTTTGTGGCAAAAAAAACCTCCTCAGTCTATTTTCATCTTGCTTGCTGCAGCAGAAACAAGAAATGGAAGGCAGAGTTATTTATTTCATTTATTTTTGTAATGAGTGCTTTAATGTCGGCACGTGCTGTACTTTGTTCTTATATTCATGCCGCACGGGACAGCCGCACCAGGCCAGCTGTATTTCACTTCCTCACTTTTGGATTGACCTGATATTGAACATGATATCCCTCGCAGTGTTCCTCCTTTTGCTGTTGAGCTTATTACGTCATTCATCATCACTGTTATCATTCTCCCTTTGACTGTCCCTCCCTGGGCTGCTTTTTTGCTCCTTCTGTTTTGCACCATATTTTTCTCATGCTGGATAGTAATCTCACTGTATTTAAACTACTGGGTGTTCCTCCTGATTATATTGATTGTGATCTATTTTGTGATTGTGTATGCATAATGCATGTACACACACACACACACACACACACACGTCTTCAAATAAACCTTAGTGTTGCTGTGACACCAAACCAACCCTGAATATCCCCAATGATAATACAAATTAACAGATGTTTTCTTTCATTAGCAAAACTTGCATATAAGTTGCATAATGCAAACTGATCTTCATCGACTGTTGGCATATGATTCTAATCTAATTTAGATTATAGCCAAATAGTGTGCTTCAATCCCATGACTTCAATCCACAGGTACAGCAGAGTAATAATGGCTACAGGCAATACTATCTTTACATGGGGGCAACACAGCATGTTCTTGGCCTATGTTGTCTAGATGTGTGGCTTTAGTCAGTTTGGCAGAAATTACTCACAAACAAAAGACTTTCAGCAACGTATGAGTGCATTCTTGTAAGACTGGCTTGTCTAGTTAAAAACACTCTTAGTAACAATAACAATATATTTGTGACTAGTAAAAAACATGAAATTAAATACTGGTCAAATGTAAGGTGGATGAAAGTGTTTTGAGGGGATGGGCTACAATGTGATGACCGGAAGGCTTATTTAAGAGATGATCCAAGACCAATATTCACAGTAAAAATCGATGTATTTATTAGAAAATAAACGTCTTTCATCTTACATGTTCCACTCTAAATGAGTGAAACCTTCTCAGGGGAATCAAGCATAGCAAGACAGGCTCAGGTTTGAAAAAGCAGGAGTCATAGCAGAGGTTCAGACTGGAGATGACACAGAACAGTGCGTCTTATTGGCTTCGCACAGGTTGAGGATGGATGGATGAACTTTTGACAGCTGAACTCCACTGAGGGCAGGAGATCCCTGTAGAAAACAGCACAAGTCAAGCTCAAGTCTGACAAAAGAGCTAAGTATTAACAAAAGCAAGGAGGAAAAACTACACCGGTGTACAATAAGCTGCGACAGGGGGAGAGCTCAGTTGATGTTCAGTATAAGGTAGCTTTGGAAATAAGCCTTGGTAATTAGAACAGGCCAAAAATAAGAATGTACATGGCACGCTTACTTGCAAGTAGGTAAGAATGTCTTCATTTAACGGATATGTACAAAATGTCAGATTAACAGATGGGGATGCACTAGTCATGCCTGGCATTCTATGATTTATAATGTGGCATTCTTACATAGCAAAGGACAAACATATACACTGAATTATAGGTGGAAATGGTTAGACAGAGGGTGAGATCAAACTCATCAGTCAAGCAATAACCACAGCAGAGTAGATCTTGTTTATTCTTTGTGTTTTTTCTTTTCATTGTTGTTTTTTGATCATTTTGTGTTGTTCGAAATAAACTATTCATTCATTCTAAATAATAATGAAAACGATAAAAGTGCATACAGCTTGTGAGTTGCTTGTTCTTACTACACATCCCTGTGTTTATGAGGCAGTGAATGCATAGCTGCTCTCTGTCTCCCCACCGTGGCCTTGAGGGTTTGGATTATCTCACATGGACAACTTTAACAGTAAACAAATGTGACAGCCGACCGGTCACATGATCACTCATTTCCCTCCCTGATTAGAGAGCGGAGATCAATCTGTGGGGTTTATCCATGTCAAAGGAAAACAGTGTGAGCGCGATCTGCACTGTGTTAGAGAGTGGCGACACCCACCAGGCAAAATGGGAGAGCCAGCCCAGCCGTCCCATCTAATCTCACAAAGCAGTGTACAGGGATTAATCCAGATTAACTGCCACTGCTATTCTTAGAAATAAATAATAATACAAACTCTGACCTGGATTAGGGCTCAGGGCAATCCAAAACCAGAGAATAAAGTGTTTCCCCTTGAATCTCCTCTATACAGGGCACACAAAGCAACTTTTACACAGGAAAACTGGTTTTTTACACCAGTATGAATCAAACACCTTTTGGATTTGTATGGTCACAATAAGTATTTTTTTGGAAACAAAAGTGGGCTGGTCAGCAGGGGGAGTCGGTGAGAAACATGTGGCTGACTGCTCTCCAGAGGAGCTGTCCATTCAGCACCACAATGCTAGCTGCTTCTCCCTAGCAGGCCGGGCAGAGCACTCAGAACGGGTGGAGCCGCGTCACCCAAGGGGGGCAGGATGAACAAGCCAGTCAAAATAACTAAAGCTAAATATTGAAAGGCCACAAAAACACTCAGCTGTAACCAAATCTATGTCCTGTTGCATCTTTGAGAGATTATCTGAAAACTTTTGGTCCTAAAATGCACCTTAGCCATAATCAGGAACTGGCATTAATTGCGTGATACTGGTGCTGTCTTTTTCCCAGTGGATTGCGTTGGTTTGACATATTCCCCAGTATAGGAGCCTTTTTTCAGGGGATGATATGTGGTTCTATACATTCAAACTTAGGTATGAAATAAACCGCTTTATTTTTCATGATCATTTTTACATTTTTACATTTACAACTCTGTACCTTTTTTCCTGAGAGTGCGGAGCTAATTAAATGGCATCATGACCCCTTTCTCTGCGTTGATGCATTCATCATTTTTTGGGTGAGATTTTCATCAATTACCTAGACCAGGGGTGGGCAATTAATTTTCCCAAGGGGCCAGATGAAAAACTGGGGCTGTTGTGGAGGGCCGAACCACCAATAGGCTGAACTGAATTCCGCTCATTATTAATTTGATTGCTTCATAAAAAGCAGTAAATTATGTTTTTGATTAGCTGCTATGGGTAAAAGTACATGTTACAATAAGGCTATGAAAATGTGGAGTAGGTCAAATATAGCAGTAAAAATCATTATATATCACTATTTATTCTTATTTTAAACATAACATACTTTTTACTTTCACCAAAAATACAGAAAATGTGTATGATTTGCAAGACCAGGTCTGACCTACACAGTAATATTGTGTACTTACAATACCTTTCCATCTGTTACTACACAGGCCAATACGCTGGAATAAGGCCATTATAAACTGTTGCCATGTAACATTGATGAAAATGAACAATAACCGCACTTTGAGGCAGGTGGGTCAAGTTGTCCTGCTTGTCCATTTGCTTGTCACAGTGTCTGTGGGTATTGTCTTCTATATTTCTGTGCGAACGGTGTTAGCAGGCCTCGACTGGCACCAGATGGACTCCGCGTGAGATCACTTACTGTCCTCTTGCCTGACTGAACTCACTGTTTCAGAGCAGTCTCGTACTCTCCTCACCTCTGTTCCCCTGCGGTCATGACGCTTTTGCAGTAGCCC
>OMOT01044071.1:0-11315 GCA_900312575.1 Acanthochaenus luetkenii
CTTCTTTGTGAGTGCTCCCTCAGTGCTCTGGCTGTCTGAGACTGGTGGTAAGCTGACCCCTTCTGCACTGGAAGCCTGGGGGTCGGAGGCAGTGCTGGAGGGTTGGGAGGAAGCGTGCTCCTGGTATAGCAGGTTTCTCAGCTTCTCATCCAAGGTCTTGATGGTGCGGTCAACAAACTCCACCCTGCGGGGCCCCTCACTATCTGACTCCCCTGGCGCCCCACCCCCAGGCTGTTGCTGGCTTGAAGACTGGGAGTGCTGGGAGGCCTGGTGTGCTGGACTCTGGGGCTGGGAGGTCACTGTCCCAGGCTGCATGGGTGTGGCATAGGGCTGCTGCAGGACCACTGGCTGATGGGAGGCAAGCTGTGGGGGTGGGTCTCCAATAGGACTGGCCTTCTGATTGGGCTGATAAGTTTGAGAGGAGGCCAAGCCACCAGTTGCTCCTTTATGACTAGCATTCACATCCAGAGACACAGGCGGCACAATAGCACAGCATGGAATGTCCGTTACCATAGAGACAGCAGAGATGCAAGGCTCTTCCACAGGAAGGGAATTGTGATAGCTGACACCAGCAGTGGCAGAAGTATGTTTGGCAATACAGGGCTGATCTTGCTGGACCTGGGCTTTGCCCACATTTGGGTCCTGCAGTTGCACTGAGGTCTGAGCTGCAGGGTGTAGAGAGGAGGATGGGCTTTTGGAGGATAAAGATGCGACTGGGGCAGACACTGCAGCAATGCTGCTGCTGGACCTGAATGACGATGAAGCAGACCTTTCAGATTCTGAAAAAAAGATCAGTTAATTAAGAGGAGAAAAGATTGGGAATTGAACAGCTGATGCCATAAAGAAGGGGGGGCCAGGTCCTGTGTGTGCAGTGTTACACCATCGCTTGTCTTCCGCCATCAGGCTCTGACAGTTAAGTATAAAACCTGTCCTTCATTTCTGCCTAGAGCCACTGCAGCAGCACCTACATAACTGACCCCCACAGCACGTTTTCACAGTATTTCTGTGTGTGCAGCATACCCTTGGCCGTGGAGGTGTGAGACGTTGTCTTCTCCCCATCTAGTGTGGGCGTCTCAGCCACGGGGCAGATGATGAACCAGCGCTTGCCAGTGTGGAGGACTGTCAAGGACAGAGAGACAGCACACTCATAACCCACATCTACTTTAATATCAATTCAGAAGAAGGGATAAACGGACTGACCACTTTAAAAGTGAATAATGAAACTCCATTTACACCAGGCATTTCATGCAACTTGTATTCAGATTGTAATCCTGATACGCTTTATCCACATTACATTTGTTGCCAAAAATGCATCTTCGGCAGCCGGACTTCAATCTGATAGCCCTCTCCCCGCGTTTTCCCTCGCAATATGCAAACTAGGCCTAGTTTTTAACATTTTGGGAGGAGTACAGAGATTATGCATGTGGCTTGGAGAAACATTTCCATTTGGCCGACCTGCGGCCACAATGCGTCTCAACCGTCCTCCGGCGGTGCTTTAAGCAATCAGATTTTAATCTGTCCCCAATGCATTTTAGCATTTACACCTGGATTGTTGATTCGATCACACATTTGAATGCCAGGTGTAAATGGGGTCAGAGAGAAGAGGAAAACCGAAACAGATCGCGAGGCAAACAATGAAATCTAGTGCAGCGCTGTCTAAAGTTTCAACTGGACAGGGGAGCTAATGCCTTACCATTTTGCTGGTACACCAGCTGTGGGGTGTTGGGTGTAGTGGCCTTCAAACCCTAAAGAAAAGGGGGGATTATTATAAAGAGTTGATGCATGCATATCAAATGAATAGACAACATTTAAAAGGGTTCCCCAAACAGCCAGCGTTGGACCGTAGAAAGTCAAATCAAATCAATCAAAAAGTGTCACATCAGTAAGAATAGTCATTTTGGCATTGCTTGTAGAGCCACTCCTGGCCAGATTTTCCAACTGTAACTGTTCTCTGTCAACGGTTCCTCTCTAACCTCTGTGCCAGGTCCTTCGCTCTGCTGGGGACTGCCTCCCTGGTTGGAGCTCCTCTCCCCTTCAGTGTCCTCACTCAGCATGTCCTCGGCCTTGTCCACAATGTCCTTCAGCTGCTCAATGAACACCTCTTTCTCCAGAGGCAGAATGAAATCATTCTCCACCTGAGAGATGGATGGAGACAAAGGAGACAGTACATAAAAAGTCATATCATATCAACCAATACTGGAACTACAGATGTATAACCATGTTTAAAAGGAAAGAAAAATAAATGTAAATAGTAAACAAAATGATGTACTTTCCAGTTATATTATCTTAATGTGGTTTGCTGCCAAGAGAAGGCAGATCTCATTTAAGGCATTCAAATCCAACAACCCTCACCAGCAGCCCCAGAAATGAACTGAGGGTGGAAACCAAAGGATAAACTCCACTTTGTATCACACATTGAGATCAATAAGTATTTGAAGAGTAACATTAACCATTTAACAACCAAGGTAATTAGAGTACAGAACCAAACTATCAAAAAGTGCACAATTGAACAAATGTGTGAAGCTTACTGTAGCCAAGTTGTTCTTTATCTTTAAAACCTAATCTTGAAAAGGGTATAATACATTTTTATGAACAGTAGTATTATCTGGTTCGACAAACTGCAAAATTACCCATAATGTGTGCAATATGTTGATTTTGATCGATTCTTTCCTTGAATACTCTAGTTTTTATTACTCTGCTTCACTTATATTTGATCTATAAGCATATGTTGAAAAGCCCAGTATTTGCCTAGGGCCACCTATTTCATACATGAAGAGTTAGTGGAAAAAGTACACTATACAAAATTAATCCATCTATAAATATGAACCCCAATATTAATTGGTTGGGAGTAGAGGAGAGAAGGACAAATATATTTTTTGCTGCATTGCAGTGGAGAACAGCAACACACGGAGTTTCAGAGTTCTGAGGCATGACACAGCATCTCAGGCACGGCTCAGAGTATACTTCTGAATCACATTTGAATCGACTGAAGCGGTAATAATTCAGTCTCCTTTCCACCCATACCATGTAAGTAGCAATCTCTTCCGGTGCATCTCCATCCAGGTCAAACTTGAAAGTGACCATCTTATGGTTGTGGGTTTCCAGCTGACACTCTACCATCTTATCCCCCGTGTTACACACCTGCACCAAGAAGGGACATGATGAATCCAATTTATTCGTATTTTTGATGGTAGACTGCAAGACATTTGTTCTTTTTCTGAATAGACTGGCTACTCACATTGAGCATGCTGAGCTTGGGCCTGCTGATCTTCTCCTGCCGAGAGCGGGTGCGTGTGGACCTACGGTGGTGTTTGCGGACCTTCCCCTCACCTTTACCTCCATGTGTCCCCTCGTAACCATCACTCATCTCCTTCCCTGAGGTGGCATCTGAGTTGACACTGGTTTGGGGGGAGGAAAGGCAATTAAAAAGATCAGTGCAAGTATTGCTTTATTCATGAATACCTAGGGTGTTTCATGCTGGCCTGTAATCAGTGTCTGAGACCAAAAACTACTAGCAGGTGTGCTCAGTACTTGTGAAAAAGTAACAAGGAACAACTGTGCACACGTTAGTATTCATAAACTGCCTGTGTATATCCAAATAAGGACTGAGGGAGAGAGAGAGAGAGAGAGAGTCTCCATCTAGTTGAAAATTGTGAATTAAGAAACTAATGAAAAACCTTATTGATTCAAGGATATGGACAGCATCTAAAATCCAGAGTTTACACATTTTTTGAACTCAACCACATCACAATACACTGGGGCCACCCATGCTATAAAGGAATGTGCTCATGAAACTGTAAGGTACTAAAGTATCGACTGTTTAAGACAAGACTGCTTAAATGTCAGCATTCACACTGATAGAGTCAGTCCTTATCAGTCTGAATGTTGCTCAAACGATTAATGTCTATTGGACTGAGATTACCCTCATCCAAGATGCATTTAATAGAATCAGAATCACAGAACAATCACACCACCACCAGCAGCAAAGCCTAGGCTAAGTGGAGATAAGCTAGTACCTGTCATAGCTCTGTCCTCCTGTTTGTTTCTCTGCAGCTTGATCCTACAAACAGAACACAATGGATTATAGAGTATCAGGTACTTCATTTTGGGAGATTAGGTTCCTGACAGAAATGTGAGAAGAGCAAGAAGGGCAGTGGAGTGATGTGTACTGGTAGCTTTGCAAAGCAACATGGGCATAGGACTGTCTGTGACTGAAAAAGGTGTGGAAATGAGTCATGTGTCCATACCTCCAGGTTGGTCTCTGTTGGACCCTGACCTGTGGCCCCTGTGAGAGCACTGGGCTGTTTCTGCTGAGTCAGGTTGGAACTGGAAGGTCCAGATGATGCTCTCTGAGCGTCAGTGGGCTGCAGCACTGGGATCTGGCTCTGAACATGATGCTGGGCCTGCGGGGGCAGCTGGCATGGGTTCTGGTTGTTGTCCAGTTCGGCAGCAACAGTCACTGTGCCGGTGTCTGGCCCACTCTGTACAGTTGGGGAGAAGCCTGCAGGCTGGACTGGCTGAGCAGAGGGGACAGGTTCTGGATGGCTGAGCTGGGTCTGCTGTTGAACCTATTACAGAGGCAAGACAAGTTAATACATTGATATTTTTTTATGTTACCGTGGGAGCTTCTGATCCCCCTAGAAAGATTTTCAGATATTTCATCACATATGTGGCTGTTATGCTTTTTGTTGAATTCCTTTAAACCATACTGTTGTATTTTGTATCTACTAAGAATTATAACGGCTTGCATCAGTATGTCCCACTTTAACAAAGGCTATCATATTTTTTCATCTGTATTATTTCACATAAAAGTTCAGTGCTCCACAATGGCATCAACCAGAGAACAATTGCACACTCAGTCATTCTAAATTAACAAAGCTGTGCAAAACTTTTGGATTTTGTGTAATCCTCCCTCAACACACAGTCTAGTTCCAATTCACACCTTCTTAGTAAACATGTACATTGCATTGCAGCCACCATAATTACCTGTCTCAAAGGCTGAGTGCTGGAGGCTTTGGGAGGGTGTATGTTCTGGGTCGGAGCAGGGTGTATGTGTATGGGGGGTGTGGTTAGGGCTACCATATATGGAGGCTGTGAGTGAGAGGCTTCAGGTCTAACACTTTGCTGCAGAGCAGTGGGGCACTGGGGCTGTGGGGATGTGGCCTCTGCCATACTTAACGTAGGTGAGGGTGAAGGCATGAGGGACACCGGGATGGGTGCTAACACGCTTTCTATGTGCAGAGGGGAGAGGGGGGACACAGAGGGGGTTACAGGGAGTGTCTGCCCAGGAGAGAGGAAGATAGGAGCTAGAAAGGAAGAGGCTGAAGTGGGGTAGGGTTGGGGAGCAGAGCAGGAGTGAGGGTAGGAGGATTCACAGTCAGTCATAGCCGTCATCACTTGGATTGTGGGATACTGTGAAGGGAACTGAGGGAAAGGGGAAAAACAAACAAACAGGAAGAAACGGAGGAACATTAAATAATCAAGAAGAATAGGGTTCAAATACAGGAGGATGATGCATCAAGATAGCCTGCTTCAAGTCTACATTCTGATCAGTCTATACAAACAATCCAAACAGACCGGACAAACTTCCGCTGAGACATCCAATAAAAATGAGATGGGCAGCAAAAAATAAATGGCCATTATCAGGGCAAGTGATTTGTAAAAGCAGTGAGAGAAAGACTGTGATGATACCTGGGATGGGTGTGTTGGTGGTAGAGAGGTGGACATTTGCAGTGGTTGGAGCTGCTGGTGAGCAGGGGCCTGAGCCAATGACTGTTGAGGAGGTAGTGACTGAACTGGTACACTGGAAGCTGATTGTTTAAGATTCTGCCCATCTTGTCCAAGCTGTGAAATGTTCTGGCCAGCAGAAAGATTCTACGGAGGGAAAGCATGAAGAGGAGAAGGGAAAAAGAGAGAGAGAGAGGAAGTTGGATGATGGCAGAGATTCCGGTTTCATCTCCGTTTGGAAATCTGCTTTTCCTGCAATTGATCCAGATCAGAATGGCTCACATCCTGTCCCCAAGCATGGAGCTAGTCAGCATCTGCAGCACATAGCTCTGAACCACAGCACAGACACAGAACAGGCCGAGGGGGCTGGCGGATGCAGCGGATAAACGGTTATTGTTTTCATTCCATTATCTCCGTTGGCCGGTGTCTGAGGAAACTCCTGTTTATTGGGCTGTTCATTAGTTAATTCACCTACTGTCCCCCAACACAGCTGCTTCTCATTCAGCAGCAAGCAGCCCAACATGAGTAGTACCAAAACTAAAAGCAGTATTTCCATAAATAACAATGTTCATTTGTTTATGTGCATTCTTTTCTGTCCCTCCAACATTATTGAGCCCCATTAGTGACAAAGTGTGTTGAGAGGAAGGTTCTACCTGGTTCAGGAAAGCTGCGATGCAGAGATGGGGTTGGAACTGATGAGAAATGAAAACAGGGCAGGGTCAGCGGAGGGAAAACTAAACTGGGATACAGTGTATGCTAACTAGCTAAAATATATGTTTATCATCAACACTGTACACTCACCTGTTGGGCTATGGGTGCAGCCTGGCTATGCTGGGCAGAAGCTGGAAGGCTCTGGGGAGTCACTACTTGGTTAGCTCCTGGGTAGGACTGCGGAGCAGCAGTAGACTGGGCAGGAAGGTACTGGCTCTGAGCTAGAGCAGTCTGTTGCTGAAGCACATTGAGGGCAGAGGGTGCATAGCTCTGACAGGCAGCATCAGAATGGCCTACAGCAGGGTAACTCTGCTGAGTGGGCGGAACTTGTTGTACAGCTGAGGTTGCTGTGGGATAGGGCTGAGGAGCTTGGGTCTGAACCTGTTGAACTGCTGGCTGGTTCTGTTGTGGAACTGGAGTTTGCATGGCTTGCTGACTGTGTTGTTGCTGTAGTAGTACTGGGACCTGTTGTTGTTGAATAGGAGACTGAAGACTCTGAGATTGGAGGGTAGGATGTTGTGACATTTGTTGTTGTTGCATGGCTTGCATAGTTTGTTGGATATGCTGGAGTTGAGGTTGAATATGTGCCTGCCCAGCTTTTTGTGTTTGTTGTATATTGGATTGAGCAATTTGCTGTAAGAGTTGTTGGTGATGTTGTTGAATGGGTATCTGTTGGCTGTAAAGTGCTGGTGTGGAGGAGCTCTGACCAGGCTGCTGACTAGGCAGATTGACTGTGGCCTGGGCCTGGATAGGGAGACACTGAGGAGCGGCTGCCATAGTTTGGGCTACAGATGAAATAGGGTAGCTCTGTGTTGGCTGCTGTGATGGCATGGTGGTTGCTGCTTCTGCAGTCTGTTTCTGAGTTGGAGTAGGGTATCCTGATGCAGGCTGAGTCTGTTGCTGAGTTGGAGCCACATAGGTCTGACAAATTTCCTGGACTTGCATGGGAACAGATGAAGAGCTTGCTAATGTTGTTGTCAGCTGCTGTTGCTGAGGTACTTGGTAACTCTGTGCAACTTGTTGTGGCACAGTTGATGCTGAAAGACCCCCTGCAGCTTGGGTCTGTTGCAGACTTGGATCTGTGTAGCTGGCAACAGTGGCTGCATGCTGGATGTTGGCTGCACAGAGATTGGCTGGAGCCGGGGCTGAAGCACTGGTTTGGCCAGCATGTGGAGCAGCAGGGTAGCTGTGTCCAGGATGGAGATACTGCAGAGGGGTGTGCAGGGTTGAGCTGGAGGAAGGAAGGCCCTGGAGAGTAGGGTGATTCTGGTGCCCTGCAGAACTGGCCTAAGTAGACAGAAGAGAGAGATTCATGTTAGACCACATTAGACCACATTAGACCCTCTTGGGAGTGAATTCCATTGGTCCAAGATAAAATACCTCAACAGCTAAAAATGGTGACATTAACAGTAAACAACGCAGGATGTAAATATAATGAGAGGATGAGGGATACAAATAAGTTCATGAAACATCTGTCTTAACAATGAGCAGGCTGTAACAGGTGTGCACTACAATATGGACACGTGGGAGGGATGGGGGGAGATAGGAGATCGGACTGCCACAACTCCTTCCACCAAGTCAAGAGAAGTACAGTATATAAGCCAAGCTAGGTAGAAAGACAGCTGTTGTATTGGGTCAGTGAAGCAGAAAGTGAAAATGAGGCCAGCTCTAGACGGGATTGGTTAAGGTTAGTCAGCAGGGAATGTGATCTGCTAGAGTCCCAGTGTCCCCCAACAGGATCAGGCTTAGACCACTGAGACCACTTTAAGAAGACAGTCAGCCCTGGAGGCCTACGCAGGCAGCAAGACGGAGACAGCAGACAGGATATCAGACCAGCTCCATGCAGAACAGTGTTGTGCCTCCTACAGGTTGGGGGAAATAATTTAATCAAGCGTTGGCCCCAGACAGAAGACTAGAGGGACTTATCTGCTAGTGTGACCTACCACTCCCAAAGCTATGGTGACTTGCTGCTCTCCGGCACAGTCACCGGCCCTGAGGTCCTGGGGGGGCTTATGCTCCCCAACCAGATTGCCACTCAGGGGGTGAATCGTCAGGCTGCTGTCTCCATAGCTGTGGGCAGGCCTGTGGGCAGCTGGCGGCCGCTGCAGGAAGGGTTGGTTGGGCGTGGTGTTAGAGGGGGCTGTTTTACGGCTGATTATGTTGAACAGGGACTTCTGCAGCTGCGAGAAGTCTGAGCAATCACATGAACCTTTCAGACGTCCAGACCCAGAAGTGGTAACTGTTCCACCAGAGGAGTGGTGGTGTCTAAGGGCACATGTACAGTGGTGTGTTGGTATGACAACAGAGGGGTGGCGGTGGCCCCCATCTTGTGACCTCAGAAGCAACAAAGAGAGGCAGGCCTGGCACATGTGGCTTCTATGCATGTCATGATGTTGTTGAGAGTTTAAACTCGGAAGACTGCTGAGGTCAGAGTGTCTCCGTCCACCTGGCACAAGCAATGCTGGATTCCCACTGGTGGTCTCTGATGATGGTTCCATGCAAGTGTTGATATGGCGACGGGACTCTGAAGGTGAGGGCACTGGGGAGAATGACAGCACAGGCAAAGTACTCTGGGAAGGGAACCCATCCTCAGCCTCAGAGTGGAGCACAGTGGGGCTGAGCTCTGACTGGCCCTCCGACGCTGTGGGGGTGGGAGTGATTGATCTTTTGTTCTGGGATTGGATGAGGGCATGGATTTCAGCAATGTGGTTGGCCCTGTGAGTGTCCATAACTGGGGCACTTCCTCTCCGTGTTGCAGCACCCATCCGAGCCCTGAGCTCTGGGCCCAGGGCTGCCTGCCAGACTTCATCCTTCTCACAGGAGTGAGGTTGCTCTGTGGCCAAAAAGGGACTACTGCTCTGGCACTGATCGAAGAGCAACCAAAAAACAAAATTAATCAAAAGTCACACAACATACCAACACAAACACATACAAATAAATAAACAATTGTAGGATGAGATGAAGATGAATGGGAGACTTCTGAACAGATACAGAGTGTTTGCATGCTTGCAAGGGCATATGTCAGTACACACATGAACATATGTGAAATGCATTTAATGTCATGTCTATGTTAATGAGGATTGATCTGCACATGTCCAATACATGTAGCATGTGTATGGTATTAATTGATTGATTGTGTATGTGCACATTTTTTACATCTCTGTGGACACGGCACTTGTGATCATGTGCTTGTGTAATTACCTTCATGTGCGCAGTGCATATACCCAGTGATTCCTTTCAAAGTGTATATGTTAATAAATCTGAATGTACATTGATAATTTGCGTATGTATGCTCCCGGTGCAGACCTGCTGCGTTGTCATGGTAATGGGCTCCAGCAGGGACTGGTAGAGGACACTCTGCTGGCTGCTGTGGGAGTCTGAGTACACAGTGGAGCCCATGCCACTGTCAAGTGTGCAGTCTGCTGCAGAAACATACACACAAACAGAATTATCTATCATACACACAAACAAGGTAAAAGATCAATGTCCATGTGGAAGACAAGGGAATCTCTTACATGTTACTGAGGTGGCACTGGCTGGTAGGTTACACAGCCTGTTGTGCTGGTCTACCTCTGGCTCCTGTAGAGGGGCCTGTCCTATATGTGCAGCCCCAGTCGAGATGCCCTGAGATGGCATGGTATGGACCCCAAGTCCCCCTTCACACTGGTCCACTGGAACTGCAGCAGACACAGTTCTCTCTCTTCTCCATTTAATCAGTGCCACACGGTCCCCGATGGACTTCCCCACAGTCTTTACATCACTCTCATGGAAGAAGCCAGACTCCACCTGACAAAGAAAAAGGAAGAGCGTGACTTCCTGGATATTTTTAGTGTTGAGCATATGAGAGAAGAGAGAACATTAAAGGGAGAGTGTGAGACGGAGAAAGAGAGATCAAGAAATGGAAGGAATAGAAGATCTATTTTAGGGGGATCAGAGGAGCAGAGGTCTATTACCTTTGTCAGCAGCTTGGTTCAATGGGTTCACAACCAAGCTGGCTAGGCTAATGTTACCTCTGCTAATAATGCATATGAAGACAGGATGCATAGAGCAGATGCTTGTACATACCAAAGAAAAACAAAATAATAAAGCCATATATAAAATGGTTACACAGCTTCAGTTCCTTCAGTACTTTGACTTATGCTGATGGCCACTTTACCAGCACGAGATAATGGTGCTTGCAAAACAACACTGGTCAAGACGTTATTACTGTGTATATTGAGACTAACAGTACAAAGATAAAATGTGACCAGACATGTAAAATATACATGACAGGAGACCCATCTATGAAGATAAACTGAATCTCCTATGTTGCCTGTCTGTTGGGACATGACTCATCAGAGTGGACGAGGGGTGACATGGGGCCATGCTGACCTGCTTCACTGACTAGACCAGTGTTTTTCAACCACTGTGCCGCGGCACACTAGTGTGCCGTGAGAGATCGTCAGGTGTGCCGTGAGAAATTATCCAATTTCATTTAATTAGTCTTAAATGTTGTTTTTTAAATTAACATTTATTCATTATCATCTGCAAATAATATGCCATTGTTGAGTGTCTGTGCTGTAATATAGTGACTGGCAGAGTAATGTAACGTTAATATTCGTCCGGGTGGCAACAGGTAGCTAATTGCCTCGTTCCTTCTTAGAGACAAGAGAATTAGTGACGCATGCGACAGGTCGTGGTGACAGTAATGGAGAAGTTTTTAAAAAGGAAAAATGCAAACTCCGAACTGGGCCCCAGACAAGATTCTGACCCAGGTGAAGGCCCTAGTATGAGTGGTGGTAAAAAGAAAGCAAAGACGGTGAGCTCGAGGCAATACAGCGAAAGCTATCTTTCGTTCGGATTTACTTTCATCGGGGATGAGACGACACCGACTCTAT
>OMOT01044083.1:0-10530 GCA_900312575.1 Acanthochaenus luetkenii
GATATTTAAATTATTTTAGCTTCAGAACATCCTTCATCTAGTAAGGACCATGTTGGTCCTGCCTGTGTCCTCGGCGCAGTGTGAGACAGGGTTCTCCACACTGAAGTGCATCAAGTCGGACATCAGATCTGCATTAAACCCCAACACGGTTGAAGATCTGATTTGAATCAGTGTAGAGGATCCTCCTCTGGAGACGTTGGACACTGCGGTCTCAGTGAAGAGATGGATGGAAGTGGGACAGAGAGCCAGGAGACCCAAGTATTAAATCCTGGGCCCAGGATATTGCGTAAAGCCCCAGTTGTTGCCTATCATGCGTTTTTAAGGCTTCTTTGACAGTTTTTCGTTACTTGTAAGCCGTGCTGTTATGTTGTCGTTTTGTATGACTTTTTTTTTTTTGTACATATGTTGTTGGTGCTCCTTACATTTTAGTGGGTGCTCCTAATTTTTGGCTGGTGCTCCTAACTTTTGAAGTTGGGAGCACCAGTGCTACCAAGTGAAAAAGTTAATTTCGAGCCCTGTATCTACATTAAAAGCGAGCTCCAGAAGAATTTGCCTCTTGGGGTGAGCCTATTTTTGAGTGGAGTATTCGATATAGTCACAGGATTTGTCAAACAGGCCCACACCCTCCAAAGACAGCTCCAGTTTACTCTTTACTTCTCCACAGCTCAAGTGGTTTATCATTAGCTGAATAAGGTCACTAGGAAAAGCTTTAACTGTGGAATGCACCTCCTTGTGCAGGGAAACCATGGGTAAACACAAACTGTTCATATGATAACCTGTTTCCTTGATGTTTTTTTTTTTTAAATTAAATAAAGACGGTGTTTCTCTTGTACCAACTTTGGAGGAACGGTGACTTGTTCTTAATAGTTATGTCCCTGTTATTCCACAATAGTGGAATGTGGCAGGAAAAGTTGAGGTGCAAGTATAATTTCCATGACAGCAACGCTTGTTCATGGAATCTTGACAACTTCAGTGAAAGCCTTCCAGGCAGGTAATTACAATGCAACAGCCATTTAAAAACCTCCAACTTCTTTTAAATACTATAATGATTCGGCATCTGACAGACGTCTCTTTAACCAATTCATATTAAATGTGCTGTTGATCCCTTCAAAAATCCAATACCTCAAGCCCACCCTCAGATTGTTTGTTTGCTTTTACGTTTGTGTTATATGTTCTTCCACATTAAGTTATAGAAAGTATTATTTATTTCCTTCGCAGTGTGTTATATGTTCTTCCATATTAACTTATAATATGAGCCCGGCTGTAAAACGCGTCATCGTGACCTGTTAATTGTACGTCAACCATACATCCAAGATGTCAACCCATAAAACGTAGTCCGTATGATTTGCCAATCAGCGCAGCAGCACATGGGCTTACATCACCGACATGTGATATTCTGCATACGAACCAGCTAGGCTACGTGGCTAGCTGGCTGCTATGCCGTAAACGTACACGGTCTTAGATACAGGGATCACATGAATTATACCATTGTAGATTTTAATGCGTTAAGAGTATATATACACATGCCGTTGTTGCCACATATGGAGTTAAGTTAGCTTAAATTGCTACCGGTTAGCAAGAAGTTTTCAGACAACCACGTTTACCCTCATGTTGTCAAACATGGAAGCAGCCCGGCCGCCTCGCTAGCCAGTTTAGCTTGTTTATCCACCAAGACACGGCCTTTCCTGCTCACCTTTTGGGGTTTAGCCTCCGCGACAGTGTCCACGTCTTCATCCATGGCTTGACCTTCGGTTTCAGAGGTGATTTTTGACGGCATTTCTCTCCCTTGTTGGAACCCCTCGGCGTGGACACAGGCTAACGTACGGGCACGCGGCTAGAAAGGAACGCGCAGGGCTGCGTGGAAAAGCGAGACCGCAAATCAGGAATAGAAATTGTGATCATAGAAACGCATTACAGGGCAGGGCAAGTCAGAAAATGAATCGAATCAGATCTGCAACAATGCAGTGTTATCAATACACACACACACGATACAATATAGTTTAATATATACAATACAATATACAGGGAGTGCAGGTTTCATTTCAAGACGCTAAGCACCTATTACAAAAGTTGCATGAAATGCATTATATTCCATATGTTACCTCGAAAAGGATGTTACCATTTTGCAAATATCATCCACTTTATAAGAGAATGTGCCAATTGTGGATATGTTGCTTTGGATAAAACCTCATCACTTTAGAACATTCCTTTTTCTTTTCTTTTTTTAAAACCATTTTATAGTCATTGCGTTTACCTTTTTTTTTTAAACGTATGTAGTGTTTTTCTTTTTACACGCATTTTGTAAACCCTTTGTTATCCAAGGACTCTGAATGTTTTTGTTTCCTACTAAAATGTTTAATTGGACAATTTCTATCATATAGTGCTTTTTTTATTTTAAACATTTCATATGCTTTGTCAGTATCTTGTGCTTCATGAACTATATTCAATTTTTGTTTCACCATTGAAGACGTTATCTAAAAATATATATATTCCAGTCATTACTTGATGCAAAATATGTTTATTTTCTATTCAATGTAATTCTATGCAACGCAACGTCAGGTCCACAGCTGCGCAGTAAGAACCAAAGAGCTGCCTTCAGGTGCTACAGGTACGACTCAACAATAACAACGACAACTGGGAAAGACCGAATTTTATTTCATGGTACGGTAACTCTGTTCTGTTTGATTTCTAAAATAAAACAACAGTCACCAAAAATACAACACATGGACCATGAGTCATGGAGCACATCATCACTACCGTCCGAACGGCATTACAAGGTACTCAAAATGGCCAAGGGGAGTGTTGAACGCCGTCTTCCACTCATTCCCCTCTCGAATCCGGGCCAGGTGGTAGGCGTTCCGAAGGTCCGACTTCGAGAAGAGGGTGGCGCCGCGGAGGTGATGAGGGGACGGTAGAGGAGCTCCAGGGGAAGCAGGTGAATCGTGCAGGCATAAGGCCGATGTGGAGGCAGTTTGCTGAACACCTCTCCCAGGTCATGATACTCTGTAGGAACGGTAGACAGATTCAGGGGTTCAGCGATGCCCAAGGATCTCGTCACCTCTGGAGGAGAACGGGCGGACCGTAGGCTAGGCAGGTGGGATGCTTCTGGAGCCAAGGCTGACCCACCACCATAGGAACCTGGGGCGATGACAGCACCAGGAACTGGATTTCCTCATGGTGGTTCCCGGAGACCACCAGATGCAGAGGCTTGGTACGATGAGTGATCTGGGTAAGGAGTCGGCCATCCAGCGCGACGACCTTCAGAGTTGATTCTATCAGCACCACCGGGATGCCCGCCTTGGAAGCAAAGTCCAAATCCAAAAAGAGCCCCTGCTTTTGGGCGCAGAACTACGCCGCTCCCTTAGGCGGTTGTCTAGCCTAATGGCAAAAGGGATATAATGGTGTCTAAACTCCCTGCCTCTTCCCTCACGACTAGTTCATCTTTAACTGAATCCTGCAGCCCATTAAGAAACACTCCCTGGAGCAGAATAGAGTTGTTGTTTTTTACACGGAAGAAATGAACGTGAACTAGTTCATTTTAATCTGTGTGAACTGAACTTTGAGCTAGCTCTTGTGAAGTGTGAACTTGCACAACACTGCAAGGATGAACGCCATAGGGTTATTTGTTTTGGAGTTATGATGAGAACATACATACCCACATAGATACAGATGGCACTGAACACAAGTACTAACTCTTCCTGTGAAATCCACTGGAATTGTCCCTACCAGATGATTTTTGTCTTATCCGTCGAATCGCTTGAATATAACATG
Organism: Acanthochaenus luetkenii; assembly: GCA_900312575.1. Classification (NCBI taxonomy): domain Eukaryota; kingdom Metazoa; phylum Chordata; class Actinopteri; order Beryciformes; family Stephanoberycidae; genus Acanthochaenus; species Acanthochaenus luetkenii. The sequence goes on from OMOT01044083.1 coordinate 3,772, forward strand.
GCCCATCTGAAAAACGTCACCATGCATCGTGAACGTTGTAATACAAATGGACTGGTTCTCATACATACTGTATATATTCTTGATAAATCCAGGCAGAGGCAGGTCTGATCCTTTTGATGTAACTTTTAATGAACTAGTTACAATATTTACGTGGAAAACGTATGGTGACTACATCAGAGGGATCCGGAATGACCAATGCATTGACACAAGCTGCATCATCACAGGCACCGTTTCCGAAAGCCTCACATCTGACCAGAACACGACACGCTCACCAGGTGACTGCTTTGGCTCTGGCAAAGCTCCAGGATGACGCTTTACTGTACACTAAGGGAATTGACGGCGACAAAGCCAAAGAGGTGTGGAGGCAGGAAATGTTACAGAGGAGTCCAACATTCTCATCTCCCATCAGGTCACACTGTGAGGGGAGGTTTCCTCTGTATGTTGAAACGCCTCAAGGCATTTGCTCCTTGGTTCTTCGCTCTAAAACACCACAATTATGCACGGTGGATTCCAACACGCATTCGAGACATGGAGAGTCTACCAGCACCCATGCAAAGAGTTTGAGGAGCACAGTCACTGGGTCATCCACAAAACCACCAACAGATTCTCAACTATCCCAATCGACCAAGCCCACAAACAAAATAATGTTAAGTGTAACGTGATTGGTGCAGGGTTTGGGTTGCAGGCATCGGCATCGGCAACCATGCGCCCTGGAGTGCCGAGAGTCTGCGGGGTTTTCATGCCAACCAAAGACCACACCGGGTGATTTCACTGATTCGTTCCTCCGCTCTGGTTGAAGGTGTTTTAATCAGCGAAGTCGCCTGGTGTAAAACCTCTCGGCCCTCCGTGGCACATGGTTGCTTATGCCTGCTACCCTAACCCTGGTTGCCTATGCCTGGGTTAGGGTTAGGGTCAAATGAAGTCATACCAGGAGGAGTTGGAAGGGAAGGTGAGGCGGAGGAAGGGAAATGAAGGAGAGGAAGGTGGAGGTGGGGGGGAGAGGGGGCTGAATGGACAGTTAGCAACTGTCCCAGAATTAGCTAGAAAGCTACATTTCATCTGCAGTCCCTGGGTCCCTAGATGATACAAGGACAGACATGTTTGACAAAATACACTACAACACAAGTTACAATTACAATGTCATTACATACATAAACATGATAAATTACAACACATAAGCAAATTAAGCACATTAAGTAATTAAGCACTGTACACTATAGAGTTAATGGTCGCATGATTGGTTGGATTTCAGCTGTGATTTTAGTTATTAATAAAAAAACTGGTAGGGTACATTACAACAAAAGGTACAATTGCAGTGTTCAATACGTAAACATGATAAAATACATAAAAATGAACATGTTCTCTCACCTCCTTCTCCACCTTCTTTACCTCGTCCTCCATCTCTCTTTTCTCAGTCTTACGCAGCCTGGTCCAGGATGGGAGGAGACCACTGGTCTGTTGTAAGGCTACATCATCAAGACACACTGTCCCAAACGACTGAGAAGGACACAAACATACATGTAGTGTTTAGCAAAAACCACGGTCGCGTCCTAACATTGGATATACATAGAGACATAGGGAGTTGCCCCACCTTTACACCTATTCACATAAATGAATGTAGCCTTTTACATCGGGTGTCAAAGAGAACTGCAGCGTGATATCAGACAGAAGGAGACTTACTGGAGGGGACGGCTGACCTCAACTGTCCTTTGGCTTTGACTGGACGAACCCTGGAGTATTACTCAGAAATATTCCAGTCAACAGAGTTCACCAGTCATATAACTTAGTCTATTAATACTGTGGGTCAGGACGCCGATGGGTCAGAGACACACTTCCATGACAAGAGTAGAAGTAAAACCGAGTGTTATTCTCCGTTTGATGACAAATATTATTTTATGACGTTGACTTTTGACCTTAAAATGTGATCCGCTCCAGAGTATCTTTGGCTGAATATATGTACCAAGTATGAACAGCATAGGGTTATTTGTTTTGGAGTTATGGTGGGAAAATACGTACAGTACATATATACAGCGGGCACTGAACGCCCTGCTGGCGCACGTAATAAGCATCAAATCCTAGATCACCATCAATAGAAGCAACACGGCGTGCACGAGTCAGATCCCCGACTGTATTCCTGTGGCCATGGAACGATCATGAGAGAAGTGCCCGGAAAAGAAATACAAGTTTTTTTTACAAGAGCACATTAGGGGAGCGAGTAGGGGAGGAAGAGTGGGGAGTGTGGAAGAGGGGGACATGATGAGGAGGAGAGGAGAGGTGGACATGATGAGGAGAGGAGAGGGGGACATGATGAGGAGAGGAGAGGTGGACATGATGAGGAGAGGAGAGGTGGACATAATGAGGAGAGGAGAGGTGGACATGACATTTCAAACTCCGATAGAAGATGGGGAGCGACTGGAGAGGGAAAGTCATTCTGCCACTGGGGAACCAGGAAGGACAACAGTCAAGTCTGATTGGAGTGATGACCAGGCCGTCACAGGGAAGGGGGAAAAAAATAAAAGCATATGAGTAATACTAAAGATTCATTTGAGATCATTCTACAAATGTACTTGTAATTGTACTTGTAAACATTACATTCTTTTTGGGGTGTATACACACACACACACACACACACAAAATAAGATTAAAAAAAATTCTACCCCCCAACATTCAAACCACACAGCATGTCAGTTTTGGCCTTGGCCTGACATGATTGGCACTTAATGGTGAGTGGTTCCTACAGCAGATAAATGACATACTATAACTTAAGAGTGCTCTGCAGGGGGGAAATATGTAGACATTAATAGCACCGTTAATCTGTCAGCGCTGACTTGTAGATTACTGGTGGAGAGGTCATCACGTTCACCAGCCGAAGGTAATCGAGGCTGACACATGTCAGAGCGAGGCACCGCCCGGGTCTGGTCTCACCCGAGACATCCTGCTCCTCCCAGGAGAAATCACAGAGGTGAGGCGCTGCATGTCGCCATCCATCAATGGCATAACCACATGCTAGCATTGATCCGGCGCTGTCATACGGTATGGCTTGTCACACGGCACGGTCGTGCTCCATGATGGTGCTATGGTGGCAACGGGTCTGAAAACATTTGACGCTAAAAATGCTTTTATCACCCATTGCCCAATGTCAGATGTGATGCGCGGTTGCATTGGTCACTGCGCGTCACCACCGTTTTTTGGGATACGATTCACAGAGATGTGTCAGAAATTAGCATCGTGAGCAGTTGGGCATTGGCGGTTGTCTTTCACGGTGAATATCAACCATGGCGCCGGTGAATAAGTCCTTACCATCTAATCATGTCACAAACTCCTACAGACCACCGTGATGTCAGAGTCTATGTGCAAGCGCACGCTCCCATATGAGCGTGTCCGCTGTTAAGTACAGCTGGTGCACAGAAAGGCTTCCGGTAAACCTTATGATACACTTCATTTCAAATACGTATTGTTCCAAAAAGACATGGTAATAATTTATACGGCCCAGCATTTGTCACTGTGTGGTTTCAATGCTTTGACGACACATTCTTGTCAGTGGCTCTTAACCTCTGTTAAATATATATATATATATATATATATTGATCGCATACTCTTCAATTTGAACCAAACATGCATACATGGAGAAATAGTTGACGGAAATTCACCAGGATTTTGTCTTTACAGATCTGAGGTCAGATACTTATTGGTTTACCAGGTTGAAACAGATTAGACACTTAGAGCCCTGATCTGATTTGGGGTCAGTGGTCGTAAGGGTTTGTCGGTCACAGTCCAGGATTCGGGAGAGAGTATGCTGTTTCCGTTGTAGATTTGTAGACCTTTATCTGGACTGCCAAAACCCCTACAGCCTGTATCCCAAAGCCACACTCTCCCTAACCCCCGAGGACCTAGGGAGATATGGTGGGTAGCTTCTGATATTGTTTCAATACGGTCACGTGGTTGCCTACATACATAAACAGATTCATAATCACCACCCTTGAACAGACGCAGTGTCTCATGTCTGAAGGGTGTGAAATAAAGGGACCTATAAATACATACAAGATCATTTTCTAAACGTGTTCCATGATTCATTGGATTCCCACGGAAGGAGAGGCCTCTGTTAAACCTTCGCTTCATATGAACTGTACATGTACAGTATGAATGATAAAGCACATGAGCTCACACATCGCTGTAGTGCTGTATAGCCAGAGCAGAACGCAGAATCAATAGATGGCACTGTTACCCAGGCCTTGGCCCTCAACCTCAGTGCCGTTTCATTTACTGTGCACTACTATTCTTTCTCTCTCTCTCTCTCTCTCTCTCTCCTCCTGGGAGCTTAGAGTTGTTCTGCCTAGAACCCTCTCCACTAAAATATCGAACTGACTCCTGACCCGAGTAAATACCTGGAGCCGTTTCAAGCAGGATTCTCCAGGGAAACGTTGCTGTACTTGCGGTATCAAATTCTAATTCGGGATGAGATAAATGTTTTGAGATGAGACAGAAAATGCAAAAGAGGTGAAACTTGGAAGGTTCGAGGCAGAATTACTTGCAATAGAAAGCATGTGCAATGTCTGCTGAGATGTCCTCGCATTTACGTGGAGAAGACCAAGGGAAGACAATGAAGATATGGATTTGTGAACATGCGTGTCCCGTCTGCAACCGTGATACCGGGCATTTTTAATAGTCGCACTCCTGACTTCAAACGGCCTTTGACACTGGGAGACCATTGTCACTTTTCGGCATGCACACCACCACAGATTAGGGATTAGGGATTTCTTCTTCCTTCAATACTGATAAGTACAGACAGTCAAAGTTATTGCTTCAACGGTTCAATCCAGGGCACAGAATGAAATGATATGAACTGGGTGTTGTTTTAGTTGTTTGCAGACGTGTTAGAAGTATGCGTCTTAGACTAGGCTTACATGGTGTTAAGAAAGTGGCACCGACTGCAGCCGGTCTCTGACTACTCACGAACTCCTGTAGAGATATGTGCACTAAGAAATGTAAATGCTCTGCCGAAGTGAAATATCACTTTGAGTTCCGTAACACGAGCAGGGAGGAGGAGGAGGAAACAGAGAAGTCTATTAGATTGATTACTCTGGCACCCTTATTCCCTTCGTCTAAAAGAGCAATTTACTAGCCATTTGTACGATTTACTGAATGGCATGACTACTATATGTGATTGCAAGGCCTATTTGTTATTAATTGAGATGGCTGTGCTGCTCCACTGATGTTTTAAGAGCCATTCTAAGTTGCGTATTGAGTTACATATACAGCATTTCCTGCTGGTAGGATTCTGTTGTGCCTGCTTTTGTATTAAGTCAACCTACCTGTGGGGCATTGACTGTTACTGATTGGTACTTTGCCAACGGTGTCTAGCTTGAAACTTACAGTGAGAAATAAAACATCAATGAGAGTTATTTGACTAATTCACCATTGACTGGAGAATTCAGTACACAGTTTGAATGACGATGTAGAGCAGATTGCGTTGTTTGTCGTTTGATGAGATCATGTAATATGAGGGAAAATGCCCGAGCTCATGATATCCAACCCCCTTGAAGCTACTGACTTTGCCTTGACAAATACACAGACAAAATGTGTTTGGTGTCCTTCCACTCCTCAGTAAAGGAATAACAGGGTTTCAAATCGCATAGAACCCATTTCACATGGGGCTACCTTCTCCTCGGGAAGTTATACCTGGAGCATGAGACAATCGCAGCGGTTGCTAGGAAACGGGTCTCCTCATGGTCTCTGCCGTGAGCTTCCTAGCTAACCAGGCTTTGCTCCGTGAATCATTCCATCCATTTGATAGAGGAGCGACTAAATCACGTGATATTAAACAGACCATACAAACAATCTTCATAGTGAGGATTCACTTCCATAATGACAGCAGGCTGCAGAAGATGCTGCAATGTGAGGACATTTTTCCGGTCCTCAATTCTACAAGAGGCTATTTTAATGGTTTAATTGGTTTACATCAAGGATAGGGTAATGGTCAATTTTAGGCATGTAAAGGTAAAGGGTAGGGTTAGCTTTTAGGGAATTAATGCGGTCAATAGCGGTCCTTATGATCTGTGATGTGTGTGTGTGTGAGAGAGTAGTAAATCCAAGATAAATCTACCTGAGATGAGCAGATATTGGCTCAATAGTGTCATTTTCCTCTTCTTATGAATTCTAGCCATATGTTGCTCATTCTATATCTGTCCGTCCCATTTTGTCCCAGGAACCTTGCATGTTTTGAAGCTTTGGGGTGCTGTTAGAAATATCAATTGACCTATTTCAAATGTGGTTTGTCATAATCTCAGGATTTCAAGTTAAAGCAAATACATAAAGCAAATGCTGATATTTGAAAATCTGAAAAATGAACATATCAATAATACACTTAAAAGATGCATGAAACTCACGCAACAGAAGGAACGCAAGAGAAAATCGGAACGTTATGTGTACAAATGGGACAAGCATTCATAACACTGCAATTCAAGTATTTACCCATTAGGCTCTATGATGTAACCCGTGTTTTATGTATCATGTTTCCAAACAATTTTCTCTTCCTGATTGTACAGCAGTTGGGGGTTAAGTGAGGCACATAAGGTGATATGGAGGGCCACTGCAGATTTATCCAGAGCTTGGCTCCAGTGGCACAGCTGCTCTCGTAAAACGTTTTGATACCCCCAGTAAGAGCTCAGTGTTTTACAGTGATTAAATCCCCCGGGCCTGTTGGCAGTAAAAATCTCTCTCTCTCTCTCTCTCTCTCTCTCTCTCTCTCTCTCTCTCTCA